>VDFB02054340.1:0-16953 GCA_007258455.2 Sequoia sempervirens | reverse complement strand
AAAGAGTATTATGAAGGTGGCAGCGCAGAGGGAGAACAATGATGGAATAGTGTGGGATTCCAGCACCTACTTTAGAAAAGGAGGAGATTGAAGAAATCTGGATGGTTGTGTGGGAAGGAGTGCACCAAGAACATGAAGTATGAAGAATATGCGGTGAAATGGAAAAGGAAGGCCTGTTGAAGATTCATCCTAGTTATCTAAGGTAGTGGTTGACTAGTTGGGTTTTCCTCAACCATCTAAGACGTGATGGGGTCACTTTTCAAATTACCCTAGGTGTCTGATGCGCGAGCATCCAGTGGTGTAAGGGAAATCTTGCATCACCCAAAAATAGTTAAATTTCAAGTTTCTCAATTTTTAGATGTTTTTACATTTTTGGATACCCTTTTTGTCATAATGAAATTTTTAATTTACGGTTTTTATTTTCTATTCCTGGGTTGAAAGATATTGCAGTTTTAGTTTCCTAGATTTGCACCTAAAAATCTTTCGAGTTAGATTTGAGGCACTTAGAGTTTCTGGAACGGCCCTGAAACGTGCCAAAATTGGCAGAGAAAATTTTGAGTGCGTTATTGACTTCAAGACCTTTCCAACGGTTCAAACGGTTTGTGAATCGAAGTCCCGGATCAAAAGTTATGGCCCCGAGAAGTTGGGGCACTTTCTAGAAGATACAATTGCAAATGCTCTTTTGAAATTTGAACTTCATGTTGTAAATTTTTGTCACCAAACCACCTAAACTTAAATTTGAATGTTTTTTTGGCTCCAAACTAATGAGGATCTCTATTTATGGGTGGGTTTCTAATTTTTGGGTAGCTTTTCGGGGACAAGCCCGCATATTGCGAAAGGGTTATTCTGTAGCTTTCTGTAACTTGCATGTGTTATAGAACTTGGGGATTTGAGATCCTCTGCATGTAAGAAGTTCCATTTTCTGAATAATAAAATTATTCTCTTATTTGTGGGTTATTTTTTATGTCTCGGGTTGTGCCCTCATCACAAATAAACTAGATATAGTGTGAAAATTGAGGTAGGATCCTCGAGCTTGGTATGTGAGGTTAGAGAGGTATTTGATTCAGCAAGGCTTTAACAAAGTAATGACAAAAAATAATCTATACTTTAAGATTGAAAATGATAGAATCTTGATTGTAGTAGTGTATGTTGATGACATTATCTTTGGAGGAAATGAAAATATGTGCAATATGTTTGTTAAAGAGATGCATAAAGAATTTGAAATGTCTATGTTTGGGGAGATGAATTTATTTCTTGGGCTATAGATTAATCAAATAGAGAAGGGAATTTTCATTTCACAATCTAAGTATGTGAGAGAGATATTGAAGAAGCTTGGGATGGATGGTTCTAAATTGGTAAGTACTCCTATGGTGACTAGCTACAAATTGGGTAAAGATGATGATTCACCTAAGGCTGATTAGAGCAAGTATAGATCTATGATTGGTGGATTATTGTATTTGATTACTACTAGACCAGATATCATGCATGCTATTTTTGT
Source organism: Sequoia sempervirens (assembly GCA_007258455.2). NCBI lineage: Eukaryota > Viridiplantae > Streptophyta > Pinopsida > Cupressales > Cupressaceae > Sequoia > Sequoia sempervirens. The sequence continues at coordinate 15,455 of VDFB02054340.1, read as the reverse complement.
TGTAGCTAGATTTCAAGAATACCCTATGGAAACTCATGTTGTTTAAAAACCTTTCAGATATTTGAATGGTACTCCAGATTATGGATTGCAATATCCTAAAGATACATAATTTACACTTAGTGCCTATACAAATATAGATTGGGTTGGATGTGTATATGATAAAAAAAGTACAAGTGGTGGTGCATTCTTTCTTAGATACAAATTGGTGGCATGGTTGAGTAAAATGCAAGATTCAGTCTCCTTGTCTACTATTGAAGTTGAGTATATTATTGTTGCATCTTTATTGTACACAACTTCTATGGATAAAATAGACATTGAAATATATCACAATGGAATATGATGATCCCATTTCTATTCTCTATGATAATACAAGTGCAATTAGAATTTCAAAAAATCTAGTGATACACACGATGATGAAGCATATATCTATCAGATATAATTTAATGGAGAATGAAATAAAGCCTGAGTATGTTGTAACAAAGGATCATATTGCTGATATTTTCATGAAGGCTCTTCCTAAAGATACTTTTGAGTATCTCTAGAATAATTTAGGGTTTATTTCCCCTCCTTTTTTGAGCTAGTTGCATATGGAGATGCGTCACTTTGGTGGATATATGGATTTATCTTTCTTTTGAGCTGATGTTTTTGTGGCTACCTCTTTTGGGGGTAGGTAGTATCCGGTGGTGTCATTATGAGTATTCTAATTTTCATGTTAAAGGAGAAATCAATGTCAAATATTATTTTTCCTTTTCCATTGATGTCAAAGGGGGAGAAGAAGCATGTAAAAAATGAAAGGATGAATGGGAGAAGAAGCATGTGAGAAAGGAAAGGATGAATGAGAGAAGAAGCATGTGAAGAAATAGAAAAGTGTATTCAAAGCTTGTATGTTGTCTTTGATGGTTTTTCACATCATGTGTTTCCATAAATGAAAAAGGTGGAGATTGTTGTAAGAATGGAAAGATTGAAGGTGTTGTCATTGATGTTAACCATTCAACCGATTATTAACTAGTTGTTGTTCATTGTATATGTCAAGGATATTGAGAAGATTTTAATGATGATATGTTGCAAGTGTTTAGTGGTTTCTTTGGCTTTTGGTTCAGATTTAATCCTATGTTTGTGTAGTTATGACATGTTGTTCATGGTTGTTAGAAGATGCTTTATCCATATTTTTGGTTGTTAATTTGTTGTACAGTGCAAGTTGTATTCACCAATTGTGAATTATGGTTTTCAATGTTTCTAGTTGAGTTTTGGGAGAAATGTTGCTTGTTCAAATTTCTCTTTGATGAAGTCTTATGGTTGTAGTTCTGAAGTTAAGTTTCCCTCATTATATTGAAGATAATTTTGGAATTAAAAAATTTCATGCTTAAAGGTTCTATGTGTTTTACACTGGGTTGGCCGACCTTGTGTGAAATACTAATTTTAAGGTTGATGAAGTGTGTTGGATCTATTTGGGTCCCTATGAAGTGTTTGTTTGGGTTTCCCTCATTCTAATTCCACCCTAGGTATTTTTCATGTTAACCTACTTTGAATTTGGATTTGGATGTCTGCCTTTAGATATGTTTCAAGTTGAAGATGGTATAAATGCAAGATAGGCTAAGTGATAGAAAATATACAAGAGAAAAGAAGAGAAATAAGAGAAAAGATAAAGTGAAATTTGGGGCGAAATTGATTCTATTCCATAAGAGTGTGTGTTTTGATTGTGTAATATTAATTTGAAGCTTAATGCTAAGGTTTTGGATGTTCCAGGGTGATCCCACAATAGTAATTTAAAAATTTTGGCCAAACTGGACACTGAAATAATTTTTTTAACTAAATCTTCACTTTTGGGCACCTATAGCGCTAAACTGTGAGGAGTTTGAAGATGATGCAAACTAGAGTTTCATGAAAATTTTCTTGTAGATTCTAAATATATTTTTTTCAAAATTTTTGAAATTAGATTGCACTTATTTTTCCATCTCCCTTGAAAACTAGTTTCTTTCAGAAAACAACATTTTAAAAAGTGACGCTCACCGTAAATAACGTATAATTTTTTTTCCATGAAGGATACAATTATAATTCTTTCAAATCTAGGTTTGTAACTCCAATATATAGTGCTTCCACTTGGTTATATAGCTTTTATTGAATATTTTTTCCTTAATCAATTTTCAAAGTGAAACTAATTACAATTCAGACACATCGTGACTGTATAATGCATAACTTTTTTTATGTGTATCAAAATTCAATTTTTTTATTTTTGTTGGATCAAGGACTTCAATATCTAGTTCAATCATATGTTTCAAAAAAATTATTTGATAATATTCTATTTTTCCACGTGTGTAGAAAATAGAGTTTGATTTTCAGTGAAAAACCTACATTCACAAGAAATACAAAATAAATATAATAATTAAATTAAATTTATTCAAAATTATACTTTTTGGGAAGCTTATAATAAGGAATAAATACTTGCAAAAAATAAATTTTAAATGAATTCATTTGATCCCAGGTATGTGTAGGATCATCATGAAAAAAATAGGCCCTTAAGTGGCAAAAAATTCAGAAAAATCAGTGTTAGGCAACTTGACGAATTTTTTTGAATAAGTTACCTATATTATTTCAAAAATATGTAAGAATCTGTGGAAAATTAAATGTAGTTTCTAAACTACTAGGTTTATTTAAAATAAATAAAATCTATTTTTGTGAAAATTTGAAATTTCAATGCAACAATATTTAAATTTCGTGGAAAAAAAAAGAAGTAGGTGTTTGTCTAACCACCTAACTATAATAAAATGAAAATATTTTTTTATAAGATTTTATATATAAGTAGAGGACTCATGTTTGGATGTGATACATATTTTTGTAATTTTTTTTCCAAGTAAATAATTAATTACCATTTTTTATTACAACTTTAAAAATATAAAAACTTTGTATGTCGACCACCTTAACTTGGTGAACTTCATGAAATTTATTTTTTATTTTTAATCCTATAGTGTGTGAAGCATAGAATGTGACACATTTTTGGATTAAAAATGTGATCGTTGAAAGTTATAGATATTTTTCAATTAGCCTATCGATCAAGACTTTAGTCATAATTCTAATAGAAAATAAATAATAATTATTTATTAAATTTAAATTAAAGCATAATTTAGAATTGGTGGAAAGCTAAGAATCTCCTCTAAAACCTTTTTGTTTCACCAATTTTGGATAAAAAAAGGTTGTCAGCCACATACCCTACAAATACCCATAATATTGCCACTTTTTGGCCCATCATGATCCTGCACATACCCCCCAAAAAAGGTAAATCAAAAGTGGTTTTTTATCAACATTTTGATAGGTGTAAAGGAGACTCTATTATAGGTATGGTTTAAAACTAGGGGGGTTCTATCCAAAGGGGTTTTATCTAAGGTAGTTTGATCAAACCCTCTCCAATTGGAATTCTTTAAATGAGACTTTTTAAGACTTAAATCATTATATTTTCTAAAAAATGTGATTTCAACAAAAATCAGATTATGCAAGAAATTGTAAACCAGCTTTGTGGGATCAACAGTGAGTAGAAGGTGAACTCTATCATTCATGGGAGTTGAATGAGTGATTATGGTGGTGTTGGCATATTTTTCCAGTGCACAAGGAATTTCTAAGGGATAGCCAATTCCTATTATCAAAACCCTTGAAATGACTTGCCAACTAACAAGATCTGGTCAATGACTAAGATGTTTTGCACTTTAGGCTCTATGGGACCAAGGAGGGTGTTCCTATTTGTGTCCATTTGAATTATACTTCATAGAACATAGAACTTTCATAGATTAATTTGAATGGAAGATAATTATGAAAATTTACTATGAAATTGGCTTGTTTCTAAGTAACTTGCTTCCCCATTCATCAAAAGATATCCCTCATAGTAATTGACAAAAAAATTGTATAAAGATTAATGAAATTTGAAGTGAATTTAAATTATGACTTTAGGTCGGCCATCTAAAAATTATTTGATTAACCCTTTAGGTGAATCATTAAGGAATAGATTAGTTCCTTATTAAATTGGAAAATGGAGTCACCTACACAGAAACTAGTAATATATAAATGACTTTAAAATTTGATGGGTGGACTACCCTCATAAAAAATTTGCATTATAGAACTCACTATTTATGATACATAACTACTAATCAAATCCCCTTTAAATAAATGTCAATCTAAGACTCCATTTAAGCATTTAATTGATTGCTTTAATCAAAGCCAAACCAAAGACAAACATTTGAACAGATGTTCAAAGAAGAATGAAAATATCATTAGCATTTCATTAAAAATTCACACACACTCACATAAGGAGAGAAAATATATCAGAATTATACTTTCATTAATGCATATTAGTCAAATTTGCATAAAAATTTAAGATAATTTGCATATTTTTTTCCCAAAGCTCAAAATAGACCATCTATTCTATTCCTATCATTATACACATATATACCTAACTCAAAACCTAATAAAAAATTTTCATTTATCCTCTCCAATAATTAAACCCTAAATTCCCTTTTATAGAATAAGGGAGCAACAAGCTTCAAGTTCAAATGCAAGTCAAATACAAAATTTTCATTTCATCCAACATTTCATATGAATTTCAAAATTTCCCCATGTGTTAAATATGAAAGAATATGGTGCAAATGGGGAAATCCAAAATTGTAACCACCACCAAAAAGAGGAAATGTAAAGGCACACCTAAATACCCTTTGTCACCATCCACACTACAATGAACCAGGCATCCATATTGCCATAAGGGAACATAGTTCGACATCCAAAACCAAAATGTGTCACACATGCAAAAAAACCACCACCATAACAAGCATTACCAACACAACAATTATTTATTGACCAGTTACCCTAATTTTACCATGCCCAAAGCATGATATACACACCCACTTTGAGTCATCGCAAGGGGAAGAGAAGAAACCTCAGCTTCTTCCTTGTTATTTTCCTTACACAACACAATAACAGTCTCCCCACTTAGAGTTTTGGCTGCTAGTGGTGAGACAAATATTACCTCCTTACTAGGGGCTAGATTTTGGTTTAGAAATGTGAGATGCCAGGCATAGTTGGATTTGTTCTCTGTCTCACTATTTGATAAGCTTCTTGTGAGGTCAATGGGTGAATTATGGCATCCAAAGGAGCCATGCCCATACCTTATCTTTCTTCCCTCTCCAGTAGTAAACCACACTGGATTCTTTCTATTTTTGTCAACCTTCTCTACAACCACACTCTAAAATTGTAACCTCTGGCTACACCTTGTGGGTGAAAGATTGGGCTTTCTAGTAGGAATGTTGACCTCCATAGTTGAGGAAGCCTATGATACACTAGCACCAAGATTTAGAGAGCTGAGACGAGCAAACCTCCTCATTGGTTCACTCATCTTCTTTGTTTGATATCTACTAAAATTTTCCTTGTCTTAATCAAGAAAACTTCTAACTATTAAGTGAAAATGACATGAATTCTAGCTATTCCTTCTATATTTATTGTATGAAACAATGGCACCCACAATCAATGTTTAGCACACATGCGTAACCTAGGTAGCTTGTTGGCTAATGCACTATCACTATTTAATTCCACATTTGCATGGGAATCCACAGATACTTCATGATTGCTATCATTTGCGTTTCCACATGAATTGAGATCAATGTGATCACTCTATAGAAATTTTTCCATTAATGCGAGCTACTTCCATAGTGAAAATGGCTATCACATTCTTTTCATCAATTTTAAATATAAGTCATCCATCCTCTACTTAGGTGGCTAATGAAATGGTTGACCTGATTTTGACCACCTTCGACTTCTAGTGATGATTTGATGAAGTGTCCATGTCTAATATTATTCATCCATCTTGGATGATATCTTCTCTATATGCAAGCTCCATCTTCCTTACAAACTAGGTAGACTAGGACAAGTGTTGAGATCTCACTAATCTCACTAGTGATAAACAACCTTCATTTTCACCTAGTGAGCCAATAGGGAATAGTGAATATTGTTCCACAATTTTAATCTTGGCCATTCATTGAAGATATTAGACCATGGGCACAATAGTGGGGAATGGGTCCCACAATTTTATAGTGGCACACATTTTCTTTTCACCAACCTTGTATTTAACCTATCAACACTTAATTCCTGCGGGCTGGTGGGGTATAGCTAAGATTTCATCCTTAATCTTTGAATCTTTAAACTTGCACTCTAGAAAATGTTAGCATTTAATTTGAAAAGACTTGGTTTAGCTGGAAGTGATATGACCTTTAAAGGTGAGTGACTTAATCTTAAGTCATCGAGAAAAAATCAAAACCTGACTTAGGGAACAAGCTAAAGTCGATGGACAAAAAACGATGACCAATACCTCGAGCAAACAGGGCCAGTAAGTTGATGTGCAATGTGGCTCAACGGATGACTTAAGAATTCAGTGACTGATGGGATAGGTCAACTTACAATTATAATGTTTACACACTCTTGTGAATAAAACTCTACCCATTCATGGGGACAAGGGCTTAAAAATGGAGACTAAGCCCATGAGGTAGAAAATTCCTGAGAATTTTGGAAGCTCCATCAGGTGGAATCCTTCATTGCTTTGGGATTGTAGTCTCTCTTGAACAAGTCTTCTTTTTCTTCTTTGTATCTTTATGGAAAAGAGACCTTCGGGTTTTGAGTCTTGTTGGACAACGAGTCCTTGTTTCGAATAGTGAGTCCTTGTTTTAGGTAATGAACATTACTTCAGGTACTAATCCTTTTGTAATCATTTTTTATATTCTCTATAGTGTGAGTTAATCCTCAGTGTGGTTTTTCCCTCATTAGGTTTTCCATGTAAATCTTGTTTTTATATGTTGTATTTTAGTTTTTACATTTGCATTTGATGATTAATCATTTAAGGAGTATTAAGTATTTTTTTTTGATTGAATTAAAGGTAATTTTGTGACAACCAATTCACCCTCCCCTCTTAGTTGTCCTATTCAACATAGAGAGGGTGAACAAGGTAGTCAAAGACCTCCTCCAAATGTACTATATGGAAAAATTATAGAAGTGGGAAGAATACTTACCATTGGTAGATTTTTCTTATAATAACGTGTAACACACATCCCTAGGTATGGCACTTGTTAGGTATAAAAAATGCAAGTCATAAATCCTAAGAGCATTTTAGGCTCTATGGTCATACTTACAATTTTTTTAAACTAACAAACATAGTTAACCTATGTGGTTGATGACTCTCTGCACTTCAAGCTTTGCTAAACCTAGGTGGGTGAATCTTGATAACTAATGCATTTTTAAGCAAGTTGTGTGACCTAGTTGGTTTTAAGGACCTACTCATAGCGGCATGAAATGTGGAATAGATGAAGGCCAACTAACTACTCCTATTCCTAGTTTTGAATTTTGAAATGTAAATGTATAAATAATTATTTTTCTATTTTGAAATGAAATGGATAATGACCAATGCCTACTCTTATTAGGCTAATGTAGTTGAGAGGTGAATGGTATGTGACTTTCTAGTTATAGTTCAAATTGTTTGGCACTTGTGACTATTTATACCTTGTATAAACGTGCAAGAATGTAACTATTAGACTCTTCTTATCAATCCAAATGATTATTTTCAGGTTATTGTGATAAACTAATAGGAAGTTTTAATCCTTTTGAAGGAACCAGTTAACTAAATCACAAAAAAGAAACAAGTTTTCCTTGAAAAATCAAATATGCTTCTAATTTTAATAATAAGATAGATTCAAATTGTAGATAGTATGATAATTTTATTGACTATAGGTCTCTTCTTATCGATCAAAATAATACTTCCAGATTACTATGATTAACTAAAAGGATTTAAATTTTTTTGAATAAACCAATTAATTAAACTACACAAGAATAACAAATGTTCCTTGATAAACTAATCTTGATAGACCAATTTAAGTAATAAGAAAGAACTAAACTAGAGATAGACAAATAATAAGATATTATCAATAAACAATTGACACTAGAATTTAGACATGCAATTAAATATTCTTCTCCATTGTATTTAATTCAAAATATAACACATTATATAGTAGAAGTCCTTTTATATTGTAATCACGTATGTTTGATGGTTTTTATTCTACTAATAATCCTAATCTAATATATATTTTCATTTGGATTTGGTTTCCCTTATAGATATGGAAAGTGATAAGCTTTAGGCCTCTACAAAAGGGTGTATCATTCCCTAACTAAAACTTCAACAACTATGTTTAAAATAAACCAAAAATGATTGAGAAGTCTGCAACAATATATGATGCACCATGATCCATTAATCTTCATCAAGTACCTATGATCATTGAAGATCTATTCAAGGTCCATACTCCATGATAAAGAATTAGATGTTTACAAGACTTCGATAACTCCTAATTCTTATTTTTCTTGAGCAATAAATAATTTAACTCTAGATAAATGCTCAATGTATCCTATTTTGGAATATGTATTGGAATTTCTAATAATATCTTTCATGGAATTTTTGAGATAAAAAATTCATTCAAATTGTATATGTGTTTTCTCCACCACTCTCTCTTCATCATTAATTTCATCTAGAGTCATTGGTAAATACTGAAAGATTTCATCCTTCCATATATATTGATCCTTCAACTCCCCTTCATCATCAAAGAAGTTTGGTAAAGCCATACTCGAAGACTTGTTGAAATCACTAATTTCTTGTGTTAGTGCAGTGTGGAAGTGGTCATGCATTTTCATTAATTCTTAGTATTCTTGAGGCACATGTTTACCACAATTCCCTTTGGCTATTATTTGTTCCTCTACCTCTTTCATCTGTAATACCCCTCTGTCGCTTGTTTTGGACTTGTCGTGAGTTTACGTATTGTGCGTTGATTACTATATTATTTGATTGTGTGGAAAATATAATATGTTAGTAATCATGTTTAAATAATTAATTAAATCATAAGTGAAATTGCAAGTTATTTAAAATATAATTAGAAATTAAAATAATAATCAATTAAATCAAATCAAATGATTTAGAACAAATGATCAATCAAACTAATTCGTTAAAAGTAAAAGTGATATTATTAGATAAATTGATTTAAATTGTTATGAACAAGTAATCTTGAAAAGATAATTATTATAATAAGAAATTTAATGGATACTTATTTAGAATCTTGCAAATGGTTGATTTTAATTATTCTAATGTGGAAGTAATTAACAAATAGTGTATTGTGAAGATAATGAATATATATTCAAATAGAAGTTCATTTTTGTGGAGTTAAATTTATTTAGTTTAATCAAAATGCTTGATAAAAGAAAATGAAATATAAATACTTGAAAAGGCAACAAAAGGAATTAAAAGGGATTAAATATTATTTGGATTTATTTCTTGAGTTGTGACTTTTGGTTTTCACTGGAGAATATGAAGAATAAACAAATATAAAACTCCATCTTTTGTGGATTTGAATGTAATTAAATTTCATTTTTGGAGAAGTGACTTTTGGTATTCACAGGAAGAGGAATTGAAAGGATTCCTGGGCATAGAATTTAATAAGGGTTTTTCCTTGTTGGAGGGATGGTTTTTCAAATGCTGGAGAAATTTTATCTTCAATCATTTTTCTGCCCTTAGTTCTTTTATGTTTTTGGAGAAATTGGTGCAGAGGAAGGAAGGTTTGGATCCGTTGCTGGAAGATTTGCAGCAAAGGAAGTAGTGCAGCAAGAGGACCAAGCTTCTTCAATCTTCTGCAAGCGAAGGACGCCAGGTTCCTTCTTTTAATTTATTTATCTTCTGTTAAATAGGAATTTGTGTTTGTAAATGAAATTTATATTTAGGGTTGAAAATTAGATAATGACAGGAAGAAAATTTATTGGGGTTACAGTTTAATCAAAGAAAATTGGGGATTGTTATTTGATTGATGAAATCTCTGGGGTTTCTGGGTTGTGGCTGTTTATTTAAAAAAAAAAGAGGGGTTTTTATTGCAATCTGAGAATTAAACAGCATTCTGTTATTTCATTTTGTTTTAAAAAATTTTGTTATTGTTTTGAAAACAATTACCTTTCCTCGGATTGCTGGTTTATATATATATTTCTTTATAAAACATTTTATTTCAAACATGCACAGTGAATTGCATGTGTACAGTAATTCTCTGTTACTGTAATATTCGAATCTCTGTAAATATATATACATATATTTATATATATATATATATATATATATATTAGATATATATATATACATATACATATATATATATATATATATATATTTTAATCGAATGAAATTTGAATGGAAATTCAAAATTCTTGGAAACCCGTGTTATTTCTTCCATCGCTCTGTGCGCGGAATTCTGTATTGAATTTATGTTATGTATTTTATGGCTGTGTGGGGGACGGCTTCGGCCGTACCCACCACACTGCCATCATCGGCCGTCGGTACCGTCGGTACCGTGGACAGTCTGGACTGTCCACGGCAGTCCTTCGGACTGCCGTGTGCAGTCCGTAGACTGCCCACGGCCGGCGGGGTCCGGTCCTCTATGCATTTGTTGGGATTAAATCCCCATTTAAATTTTAATGTTTGTGAATATAATTTTTAATATGCGATTTTTATATATTAAAATTCTGTGCGGATTTTTATTTGGATATATATATATATGTATATATATGTATATATATGTATATATATATGTTTGTAGATATATATTATATATATATATAGATTAATTTATTTATTCTGGTTGCAGTATTATTTAATTAATTTCACTGTTATTTAAGAAGAATATATATATATATATATATATATATACTGTTTTATTTCTGTTTAATAGATATTCTGTTAATTCAACTGTTAGTTAAAATGTATAAATATATTCTGTTCTGTTCTGATTAAAATTATATTTTTCTGTAATTTATCTGTTATCTAGAAAATAGATATTCACAGTTAGATTCTGTTTCTTTTCTATTTAATAATAAAGCAGAAATTTTTACAATGGAAATATTAGTAAATTAGAAAGAAATCTGTTTTATTGAATTTACAACTTGGAAAGGATATTGTGAGTAAAACAACATTGTTTATTTAATTCTTGTTTAAATAGGAATATTTTTGGGAATAGAATTTATTATGGGATTAAATAAGTTGTTCTTTTTATATTTCATCTTGTAGTATTGTTGGATTCGTAGAACAGATCTTTTCTCTTTTTACATTCCCTCCTCAAAAAGAATTAAAATAAATATAAATGCGTAGTGGTTTTTAAACGTAATTGTGTGTGTAAATTTATTTAGATAGATTTAAGATTTTAAGGTGGTAAGTTCTAATATGTAGTTTATGTATGTAGAGTATTGTTATTATTGTCATTTTAAAGTATAGACAATTGGTCTTAAATGGTTTTCACAATTAATTTAAATTTTGGAAGTGAATGTTAAGTGAGTATGATGAAAGGGGAAATTTAAATGTATGGGTATAGTTAGAGATTGATTAGGGTAATTTCGAATTGGATAGTTTATTGGTGAAATGGAATTTTAATCTTTTGAAAATTGACTTCCCTTATATTCATTTAATGATTGATTTGTAAGTACGCTTTATGGATAAGACTTTTAGAATACTTGTGATGGTTATCATGAATTGTTTTAGTATGGGTAAGTTGTAAAGTTATTTAGTTCTGGTCGTTAATTGATTGGTTAATAAATATTGTTCTCGATTGAATTGTTGATTGATGTTTATTATATAAGTGTTTTTTGTGGAGTTGTGAGTGGTTGAGTATTTAAGGTGTTCTTAAATTTGGTGCCTTGGATGCCTGGTTGAATGCTTTTACCCTTGTTGTTGAAGGATTGTTTTTGGGTGGTTCCATGTTGGTGTGAATGCCTTTGGAGGTTAGTTTTGATTCAAGGAATCCTTTGTCTTTTAAATTTGTGTTGCAATGTATTTGGGAATTTGTATTTTGTTGATGAGTTGTGGGAGGTTGATCTTCTTGGATTTCTGATTTATTTTGTATCAAAGTTGTTTATGTGGTTTGGATGGGGTGGTTGATCTTATTTTAATGTATTCACTCATTATTTTTGAATTGAAATTAGATCTGGTGGCCTTGCAATTATTGTTGTCATTGCTATGTTGTTGTTTTTATGAAAGTGATTTGCATACCATCATAAGGGGGTTCTTGTGAGGAGAAAATTGAGGTCTCCCATGGAATGCCTAGTTGGTGGCTTTTGGTTTCATTAAGTGATTTCGTGAATTAAAGGTTGATTTTCTTTTGCGTTTTCCTTTTGAGGTGACGCCATTGTTAATTTGTAGATGGGTCTTGATGAATCTTTCCTTGTTATGGCTTTTCTGATTTACTCTCATATTTGAGGAATTTTATCCTTGTGTTGGAATTATTGGAGAAATACTCATGTGGCTTCACTTTACCCTTGTTTGTGGGTTTTCATTCTTTGGCTTCCAGAGGCTTGAGATGATTGATAATTGATGTTCTCTCTCTTTATGTGCCCTTGATGTGGCAAGTGTTTTGGTTTCATGATTTTGAAGGGGTTATGCGAGAATTGTTGAGACTCTGATTTTGTACTTGTTAGCGAGATGGGTAATGCCTCGCATGCTTTTATGTTGTGATTCTTTGTTTAAATTATGATGGTACAACCCTTGGTTTTTTATGTTGTTGGGTCTCTAGGGAGAGTGGCTCCTCGTGGGGGCCGGCACCCCGTTTAAGGGGAAGGGCTCAGGATAACCCACGAGTGAGTTAGTAAACAAGTGAAAACCTAATAATTAACTTAGGAGGGTTGGGTAGTAATATCATTATAAGATTAAAAAAATGGATGCCTAGTCTTCATTAGTGCTTTCACAGACTAATGGAAGGCTGAGAAGGCTGTGGTTGGCAAGGTCGTGACCTCGTCCTCACAAGAGGCCTACGGCTCCGCATGAGTCACCCTATGGACCGGCGCCTCGGTTGGGAGGAGAGCCGCAGGATAGCCATAGATGGGGGCCGGTGCCTCCAATTGGGAGGAAGAGCATAGGATAACCCATGTAAGACTATGCGATGACACTCTCCCCTAGTTGCCCATGTGTTTTACTTTATTGTGTTCCTCTAGAAGTAGGTTGTGGGAGTTGATTTAGATTGTTGATATTTGGATTTATCTTGATTTATGATTTTTTCCTTAATACATTCTTGGTGTACTTGTGGTCTTGTATGATCTCTTGATATTTGATTTATGACCTGTACTTTATGGTAATCGCGGATATGATGTTATTGTATTGTTTAGTTGTAATTTGGAATTGTATTATTTTTATTAATTCAATTTGATTTGGAAGTGTTTCATGATCATCCTTTGGATACTTGTTTATTGGTCATTGTTGTGATGAGGTTTATGACTTTAAGTTATTATGTTGACTCTTGGATGTTGTTGATTATGTCATGGTAATCCTGAGTTTTATGATACTGTACGGCATTGAGTCTTGTGGTTCCCTGTTTGGATGTTCTTGGTTGTGGTCTCTTTCTTGTTAGCTCCTAGCACGGGGGGTGGGTCTTCGGACTCACATGGTCGGGTGGAACGTGCTAAGCACCCCATTGGGTCCCTAGTCGAGGATCGAGAGGCGTGATTTGGTGCGGTTGCAGCGACTCCAGAGTTGTACTTGTCTTGGAGCCAGTTATGATGCTTTGTTTTCACCTGTTTATTTGTATCATGTTATCTTGTATATGGTTTCCATTTGGTTGGAAACACTCTTGTATCATTGTAACTCTAGAACATTGTACTGTAATGTGATGTTAACTCGGTGTGGATATTGACCATGGCAATTGTAATTCAATGTGTTAAGTTAATTATGCATATGTTGTATTTGTGTACGCAGATGGTTCCTTATCAATGATTTTCATGTATGTGTATAATTGTTTATGTTTATTTTGTTATGGATTATATCTTTAGATTTTATTCTTTATTGTTGTTTTGTGGATCTCAGTCTCGTAATGACTCCTCGTGTACCCCAAGGGATGTATGTGCTAATGAATCTACTTAAATGAAATTCATGTCATATCTTAATGTGTATTACATGTATGTTATGTTTACTTTTTTTTAAAAAAAAATTGTGCTATAATTATTGTTTTATTATCCTTTGGGGTTCGCACGACGGGAGCAAGCACATCCCTGCTGTAGTCTATCATGTTCCTGGTATGCTACAAATGTCTTACTATTAGTTTTATTGAACATTTTGTCAAATCTCTTGCATACCAACTCTAAAGCCATTTTAGGTCTTTAGTTCCTTTCTTAATTATTCATTTTTCTTCTAAGATATTTCATGCTTTCATTTCTAGTATGTTGTTTCAAATATAGCTTTGAGTACTTTTCTTTCACAATATATTAATGGATAACAAAGACTAGAAGACGAAGGCAACTTATCTCTATAATTAATTACCTCCTCCTTTAATCTCTCATTCTCAACAGTAAGCCCTTTGTTATCTCTTATCAATTTATCTATTTGAGCCTTGGTGAATTTAGCAACATTGACATTTAATTCAACAATTTTGATGGGATCTACATCTCCTACTCATATGAAAAGATGACTAAATTCTTAGTAAGGGTTATCAATAAGTGTGGGCCTCTTCATTGGTGGGTAAGAGCCCAACTATGTAAAGTAGCATTGTTCAAATTATACCCTAAACTAGTATATATATTATCAAGTTTGCTTCATCTATCAGTTATAGGGATTTATTTTCTCTTCTCATGAAACTCTTAAAGACTATTGTTGAACTAATATTCCATCCTAGGAGAAGCATGATCCCAACCTTTTGCAATAGATCTCACCCGCTTTCAAGTGTGATATTTTTCATTTCATTGTCCACTTCTTGCAATTCTTTTAGAGCATCAACTTCTTGCTCAAGATTGATTTCCTTCATTCTGTCTCTTATTACTTTTCATTTGTATGCATAAAAAAATTACTTGAACTCATGGGTTTGAACAGTTACATCATTTGAAATGAACTCCTTACTTGCACGATGTCTTGCATCATCTGAGAGTTTATCAGAAGCTTCAAATGAAGCCACACTCCTTTCAGGTGACAGTATTGTGGGATAATAGGAGTAGTTTTTTGTGTGACCTCATCTTCCTCTTTTGTTTCATCTTCAACTATAAAAGTATTTTCAACTAAAAAGATAACATCTAGAGTAGGCTGTGGTGATGCATGACTTAAAGGCACAATTTTTTCAGCTTGTTTCCTATAACAGACACCTCTTATTTTCTTCAAAGCTCTACAAGGGGTACATATTTGGTCAATTATTCTTCATGTAGGATTAACTACTCAATTATTTCCATGGGGTCTTATATTTCATGAAAAGCCTCTATATAAAATGGATTATTGCTTTTTTGTATGCCTCTTCCATCACTACTCTGTTGTATGCAACCTTTCTTAACATTTCCTAAGCTTCATCATAATTTATCATCACATCATCTACAAAGAATTAATGCTCATATATTTTCAAATTTTGTGTCATTTTGGCACTGGGAATGAAATTTTTACGATCAAAATTTTTTCT
>VDFB02054339.1:0-22463 GCA_007258455.2 Sequoia sempervirens | reverse complement strand
CCTTTTTTCATCATTCGACTGGCTTTTTTTTGGTGTAGGGAGTTTTTCTTAGTACCAGTGTATTTTCCAACGCCGTCATCCCTTTTTCGGTGCCGCCAATTTTTTTTTCATCATCCAAAAAAATTTGTGCAATGGAGAATATTCCAATGGAGCAAAGAATCTTTTGTCGCCATTTTTTGCATAAGGGGTCAATTTTTTTCTGATGGAAGGAATATTCTAGGGAATATTTGTTGATGTAAGCATGGTGTCATCAGTGTGGACTATACCTTAGTCCCCTTTGCTCCCTCTTTTTCCCTAAATGAGGTATTTTTTTCTTTTGGCCATAACTTGGGCGTACAGTGTCATATTTTTGGCAAACGAGATATCATCAAAAATTTGGTTTTGCCAACTTTCCCGTGGTGTGAGTCTCATCACTTGATTTTGTTGTTGGTGCATTTTATAGCCTATTGAAGTCAGGGTGTTGCTTTCAGTTCCAAGCTCATAACTTTTGACCTGTTTCTCTATTTTTCACGATTCCAATGGCGTTGGGATGGTCTTTCTAAGCTCTTCACATCCATCCATGCACTTTTTCCAAATTTATCTCTAGGTACATTTTATTCATTTTTTTGTGTTTTCACACACTGGTGGATTACTTGGACACTTTGACTCTTGGAAACTTTTTGTTTGTGTGGGATGACTTGTTTTTAGCTATTTTATATGTATTTCCAATATTCTATCCTATTTGGCATTGTATTCATTTGGTTCATGTACATTCTCTTTTGTAGACACATTAAGATAAAGCGACATTTTGGTTTATTCTTTTTGGAGATTTTGCATATCTTGTTGTACCTTTTGTATTCACACTATGACATAAAGTGCCATGGGGAATTTGATGTTTTCCTTTGGTTTTCCATCATACCTTTGTCAAGTGATTCTCCCTTCCACAACAACAGTGAATCCCAATGATTCTTGACTCATGCATGTATGTCTTAGTTTGCACACCCTTTTATTTGCATGTTGTTTCTCCCACATGCACTTCTTAGTTTCACACAGTTTTAGTGTACCTATCTTGGCTCTCCCTTTTCGGAATTATTGGGGGGTTTCTACTATTAGTGCTAATGCTTCCTTTCAAATTTGTAGTGATCTATGTATCTAGTTTTTGTTTCTATGTACTTTCAGATGCAGTGTACATCAACGACTGGTTACTATGCATTTCAATGAGATGGAACATTTACCATATGGACATTCTTTGATTCCTATTTTTGGAGGTGACCTTCCATTTTCATTTAATCAGAGACTATTAGTACTTGTTTTTTTTGTCTCTTTGAGTTCTAGATGTTTTCCTTTGTTTTCCATCTGATTCGAGTAGTGTCGTTGGGGACACTCATGCAGATTATTGTCTCTCTCGTGATCAATGTTCTTCAAACTATTGGTACCTATATTTTTTACTTGCATCTTCATGTTGAGAGTGTCATTAGGGTCACTCATGCAAATTCATGTACCACCTGTATCTTCAAATTTCAAATGATTTCCTTTGTTTTCCATCTAATTAGAGTAGTGTCGTTGGCAACACTCATGCAGATTATAGTCTCCTTGATCTTGACATTTGTATCTTCAATTTCTAGATGTTTTCCTTTGTTTTCCATCTTATTCGAGTAGTGCCATTGAGGGAACTCATGAAAATTCTTGTTATCTTGATCTTGATCATCATTTGTTTCAGAGGAGGTTCTTCATTTCAGCACTATGGTAGCCATCATTCAACAATTGCCTATAGCTTCTTCATGCTTTGATGATGTTCTACATGCCCCTCTTTTTTGGGACATTGTTTCAATTGGAAGCTTCTTAGTCCTTCACCTTGATTTGGAGGATTTTTCATTCCTTCATTCACCTTTCTCTCTTTTAGAGAGGATTTTTCTCCCACTATGGATTTCTCCTTTTCTCTAGTTTTGAGAGATATTTTGTTTGTACATGGGTACCTCATTAGGCCTTTTTTTTTTAGACCTATCATGCATTCTATTTTTAGGGTTTTTAGATACTCCCTAAGTTCATCTTAAGGGGGGTGTTAGAGTAATCATGCATTAGCTAATAATTAATTAGTATTTAATTGATTATTAGTCTAATTTATTTTCATGCACTTAAGCTAAACTTAGGAGTTATTTATTAGGTTAACTAAGTGTTTTTCTATGTTAACTGAAGTGACCTTTTATTAGATCATTTTGTCTCATCGCATGTGATGTTGACACTTGTCCTGATCTAATCCCTTTACCATTTAGGGTTACTCCCATAAAGCACTCAACGCTCATTGTATTATCTCTCTTTTGGTCTCTCGAACTCTCAACCTTTGAGGACTTTTATTTTCCTTGAATATTCTTGAGGTTCATTTTGTAGCTTTTTCTTGTTGAGGAATATTGCACATATTGTTTGTAGATCTCTTGCATGGAAGGTGTATTAGTTCGTTGTTTGATCCTGTGGCTCTTGTTTTCACAATTCTAACAATTATTATGAACCTTGGGAAGGTACAACCTCTTGGAGTCAAAATAAATTTTCAAGCTAAGCTTAACTATTATATTTGGAGAATATATTTTTGAGGAACTAATTTGGAAGAGATTAGTGGTTGCATAAGTTAATGTGATAAATGGTTGTAAGTGGTCATAGAAGAATATCTAACTATAGTATTGAGTTTTGTGAATAGAAAAATTAGATCAAGTTTGTGTGTCTTTGGAGAAAGATATGTAGAAATAGTTGGAATTTATGGTGGTATATAATTTATTCCCTAAAGGGTGAAGCTCGAGTGGAAATTGTTCTCTTGGTAGAAGTTTTATAACTTTTTGTGAGAAGGGAATTGATTAGTAATAGGTTTTTGGCCCATATTTTTCAATGTCAAGGAAGGACATTAGGGTTCAAGGATGAATTGGTGACGCATTGGGAACTCGAACATTTGGGCCTAGTTGGCACTTGTGTGAAAAAATTAATAATGGCTAACATTAATTTAATCTAATTAGAAAGGAAAATTATTGTCCTTGCTTGTTCTATGCATTATCATGTGTTATTCCTTGTAGGATGCATGGATGGGACCCCATGTGGTTATGTTTCAAGAAATTCCTTGTGGGGTGTAAGTTTGTCTTGATAGATAATGATTTTAGATTGATTTTTTGTATGTTTCCATGTTTTTTTTTTGTTGAATCTCGGTGACTTATATATGATTCCATGATGGTGCATGTGCACTTGGGTGATGAAATCTTTTGTGATTTTGTGAAGAAACACTTTTGATAGTGTAATTCTATGTATATCTATTGTGGATACAATATTTTTTTGTTAATAGTTAAGGATTGTGATCATTATATAGGAATTTCTATGTGATATACTTTTTTTGAGCTTCCAATGCAATTTAACTTTGTTAATTAATGAAACCTTAATGTAAGTATGGTTCCCTTTGGGAATGTGATATCCTTTTGGATTCTTGATTGAGGATTTAAGATCCTTATGTCATGATCTTCTTAGTTGATTTGTATACTCTTGATAGACAAGTATATATGTGTTGTGAATACTTTTTACAGTGGAAGGTTTATTTCCTTTGTTGAAGATGTATTCATTTCTACAATGAAATTAGGTAGCTTGTGATGTATTTATTATTGCCTATTAGTGTGGTTTATATTACTTATTGTTGAATGTTGACTTTAATTTAGTGAATAAATTATTTTTTTAAATGTTGGAGTTAATTACTTTGCTATATTAAAATTTGTTTGTATTATTGATTTTTTGTGAGGTGACATGTTTATTGTTCCACTAAATTGATTGGTGATTGATAGATCATTGTAATTATTGTTAAAATTTATGCTACTTATCATTCTCAAGGGAAAAGAATTGATATCAAGATTATTGAATCCTTGTTATTGTCAATTTGATTTGACTTTGTTTGGTGATTCCTTGGGGGAGTAGTTGACTTTTGGGTCTAGAGATCAATTTTGATTATTTGTGTTTGGTATTTGCTCAAAAAGTCTTAAATGGACTAAAATTAGAAGTGTTTAAGATCTCTTTGATTTTTATTTGATTGTTAAATTTATTAATTTTTATTAAGGAAAACCATGGTCATTTAATTGATACCTTGAGCTTCGCATCGCTTGTGATGTTTTGATGACATATAATGATTTGATAGACATTTTTTGAAGTATTTCTTGAGATTTTATTGATGTAAATCCTTTGAATGGGGTTGTTTTAGAAGTATTCTATTATAAATTCTTTCTGATGATGTGTACATATGGATTTTCATTATTTAATTTAAATCCTTAATGGTGTAATCATTGGATTAGTTAAAATTTTCTTAATAGAGAGAATTGCATTGGTGTGATGTTTTTTAAATGTAAATAATATCGATATCGATATTAGTTCTAAGGGGGAGGATGCAACATCCCTCATTCCTAATCCCTTTATGATTGTTACACCCCGTTTCTCAGTTACCAGATTACTTTTACCTTTATGAGTAAATATGATGTTAAATGCAAAATTATGACTTTAATATGATTCAATGGATGAATCAAATACATGAACATGCATTACGAAGTTATTACCTTTTAATGCTTTGATGATTCAATGATATATGATGGACGATATTTTCATGTGATCAGGCTAACTACGTTTATGATGCACTAAGTTGGATGCAAGAAAGAATGAGTCCTCTAGTAAGGGAGGGGAATTATCACCTAGGAGAGGAGCTTGGTTTGGTAACCGCTAATGTACCTATTTGAGCTATCACAAACTCACAAAACAACCTAGTTAGTCATGTTGAGTTGAGTCAGTTCGGGAATTGGTAAGTAAACCCTCGGTCATAGTTTTGGGATGATTGGAATGATTGTGTATTAGTCCTTGATTTCTTATGGTTATTTCTTTGGTTTGAATTAAGGTGACTGAATCTTTGTATTGGGTATATGATCATCTTTGTATATTTGATATATATGTTAATCGATACATATATACATTAAATGTATATATTTATGTATGTGATAACACATGCATATGATCATATATGTGTATGCACACATGTAGGTATAAATACTTACGTTCATGCATATACGGATATGACATACACATGGGAAATTGATACATATATATACACTTAGTATATATACTCATCGATAAATATATATGCATATCTTATTATTATTAAATATTAAATAATATATTTGTATATATTAATATATATGTATATATGTATGTACTTGATAATACATACGTACATATGTATATATTAATATACGTAAATATATTTGAAGTATATATGTATATGACTAGAAACTAAATGGTTTTATTATATATACGATAATACACACACACACACATATATATATATATATATATATATATATATATATATATATACATATTAAAATGGCTACACATTATGATATATACTATTAATTTATATGTATATGATTATATATATTAGATAAAATGAATAGAATCCAACACATATATAATGCGAGATAAATGAATAGAGTAACGCTTATATAAAGTGAACATCTTAAAACATAGCATGTATTAAATACCATGCATATATCATATATGCATTGAAGTGAATATTACTGCAAATAAAGTGCATAGTATATATAGTGCATGGATGCATTTTAAGTAGTAATTGATAAATCAAATAAAGTGCTTATGTGTTGTGTCGAGTAAAGGTAAAGAGATGCATTTAAAATCAAAGTTTGTAAAGTGTTTGCAAGACCACATACATGCAAATGAAACATTGGACTTGGTCAAAACCAAGCACTAGCTACAAGGTAGAAGAGTTTGTTGCATGTTTAACTTGCAGCCATTTATTTAGGTGTCATAGTGAGAATATGGCAAGCAACCACACCATGCGAGAAAGAAACCTGTAGGTAACCATTGTCATGCCTTGACTTAGTAAAATGACCATTGCTGGTAGATTTTGGGGTGACTCGGCTATGTTTGAGTAGTTGGTTTTGTTGGGACTGCATATTTGTTTCTATTATGATTATTTTAATAGCCACATTTCAACCAAACTTGCGTAGTCGACCTATTAAGAAAAGAAGTTGGTTTTATTTTGTATTAGTAGCCTTAGAGGTGGCATTTAGTTGAAAAAAAGTGGCAGATTTGTGAACTAAATTGTAGCATTGAGCTTCTCAACTTTTTTATAAATAGAAGGTAATCTTTTGGGTTTTGACATTCATTCATTCCATTATTTCAATTCATTCTTGCATATTCATCTACTGTCCATTTTGTTGTAGGTTTTCTTGTGCAAAAGATGAGTTTTTGAGTGTTGTTGTGAGGTGAGAGAGAGAGAGTTATCAATGAAATAATTAGAGGCATTTGCTTGTATGATTTGAGTATTTGGAAATAGAGTTTGGAATTGTGGGCAAGCTAGAAGTAGGAGCAACAAGTGGAGCTTTGGTATTGAGTTTTGAGAGCCAATTCTTCATTGGAAGCTAATTTCTAGGCATGCTAGTCTTTCTTTACAATATTCCTTCTATTTCAGAATCTATGTTTTATTGAATAAGTGCAAGTGCTTGAGCAAGTTGTAGTTGTTTACCATAGTTGTTAAGCAAGCTTATGAATATAGCCAAATGGGAAATAAGTTGTATTGGATATCATGATAGTACGATACCCATATATAAATATCATGGTTATCATGATTGTATGATGTAGTTATATTAAACTATCTAGAAGGTATATGTATATGATACCAAGATGATTGCATGTTACTTATTTGCTTACATGAGCTATGATGTTAGTATTGCGACGGGAATGACAACATGCTAGGTATGTCATCATTGATAGGATATGATGTTTTGCAAACCATGTTAATAGTTTATCCTTGAATGGTTACTCATATTTCCTTGAAAGTATGAAGACAATATTTTCCCTAGGGTTAGGGTGTATACTTGATTATTATATTGATATTCAAAAATAGGGTTAAAAAACGTATTCTTGATTGTGCTATTATCTTAAACCTAACTAAGAGTCTATTCCTATTCATGAATTCTAGAAGAGGACTTATGTTTCGACAACCCAAAGTCGTAATATGAAGAGGACTTATAGGTGCAGAGGCACAAACTCCTCTTAAGCTGATAATGTCCTCCACATTAGATATGAATGTAGTGAACACTGTAAGCATGTGAATATTTGAGTCATATTGAAAGAGAGGTTTTATGATTGTTTATGATCACTTGATTGTTACATTACTTTTTCACTGAAGCCATAGGTTGCGATTAACCTATGGTCAATTTGAACACTTGATTGTTGAGATTATACTTTTAAATGGAGTCATTTAATGTTGTGTGTGGATTATACTTTTGGAATGGATCATGAGGTATGGGAAATGATATTGCATTGAAGTGCTATATTGAAATCGTCAGTTTTTGATGTTATGAGAACCTGTGTGGGTAATGTGGTTGTTCCTGGGATTAGGATAATCCATGGATGGGAGTAACCTAGTTGGCCAGCTAGATCATTTGAATGTATATCACCTTTTGGGTTGGAATTATATCATGTATAGCTTGTTAAGAGTATTATGGTCATTTACCAAATCGAGAAAAGTGTTGGTGTAGGTTTTTTAATATTTATTTTTCCTACACATTATTAAGCATACTTAGGTTATGTGAGACATGGTTTATGTGAAGACATGTGGTGTAATCCATCAATTACATGTGTCTCTCTCACTCACACTTGGGTGGTTGAGTCTCACACCTTCTTTTGGCCTTTAATGCCACCTCACAAAACCACTATCATGTCTCTTTCTAAGTAGGTTATGCCACATGTTTGGCATTTTCCAAGTAGGCATAACTCTCACCTAATTTGGTTATTTGGGAGTTATTACCCCTCTTGGAATTATGTGCCCACATTCTGCTATCTAGTTTAGATGATTTCATATCAACTCAATCAGTTCAAGGGAGTGTTGATGCATATTGTATCATTTAGAGTGTGATAATATCATCATTTTGTTATTTCACCATATTACAACATTTCATTCTCTTGTTTCTCTCGTGTAGAAGGTTAATCTTGGTTTGCAGGTGATCCTAGGTGCTTGAGTTCAACAACTCTTACATGGTATCAAAGTGTCCATATCTGCAAGCCTCTTCTTGAATTTGGGAGAATTTAGCATTGAGCTTTTGCTAGGAGCATTTTGAGCCAAAATGGACTATGCCATCAAGTCTAGAAGGCCCAAAAACCCCCATTTTCATATATAATTTGTCCAATTTGAACAAAGTTGAATTTGGGGCAAAAAAAAATTTGCCAAAGACCCCTTGCTAAAATTTTGAAAATTATTTCTTTTCAAAATTATTTACTGTTATCGAGTAAAAATCCTTTTAAAATATTTGGCGTTTTTAAAAAATTTGGCTGGCATATAGGGCAAATATATCCTTGTAGATTCCATTGGTAGGTTGTGTACTTGGTCATTGTACTCCTTATGTCACCGTCATATTGGTCAACTCTACACAGATCAATACATGGTATGCAGGTTTTAATGTCCCATCGGTGGTACATATTTGTCACTTCATCGTCATCTATTAACATTCTACAGGTTTATTTATTGTTTGGTCGACATCTATTATTTACGGCAGATTTATTATGAAGATTTTGTTTTCAATAATAAAATCTTTGTTGCTAAGCCAACCTTGTTATTGTTGTCGGCCTATTTAAAACTTGGTTGGTTTTTAATATTAAAAGCTTTGTTTTATGCTGACTTGCCATTAGTTTCGGCATTTTATAAAGTTTTTGTTTATAAAACTTTTGTTAAAAACGACTGACCATGTAATATTCAAAGGCCATTTATATCGATCATTTTCTTTTTCATTAAAACTTTATAAAGTTTAAAAAGCCGACCTATATTATTGGGGCCGAAAATTTTGCTCCTCTTTAGTCTTGAGGTTTTGTATTTTGTCCTCTAGTGCCCTAAATAAGGTATTTTTTTCAAATTGCAATAACTTTTGTAAATGGAGGCCATTTTTCTGAAACAAAATATCACTAGAAAGAGGATTCTCTAAATTTTTTAGTGGTGTAGATGGATTTTCAGAATTTTGCAGTTTGGTGCCTATTTTTGTTGTTTGAAGTATATCTCTTATTTTGACTCCCGAGCTCGTAACTTCTTGCCACGATCTCTGAATTTCGTGATTTAAGTGGCGTTGGCAAGCTAATTGTGTTCTCTACACAGATCTAAGGTTACTTTTCATCATGGAGGTAGATGTGAACATTCATCAATGCATGCACTATTTTCTTGTCACTATTTTCTTGTTTGTGTGCATTAGGTTTGCATTATTTGATCTCTACACTTAGTTCAGTTCCAGATCATCTTTCAATCGACTCTTGCTTCATAGATTCTAGAGATGTGGTAGTTTCTGAGTTTTCTAATGTTCCTTGGCATCAGGTTTGTTGTTGCTTTATCATGATTTTGACTTGAGTCCTTGAGTGACTCTAATGTGGTTTATAGCAAACAGAAGTATCTTTCCTTGATTTTCGGATTCAGGATTCTAGTGTTTCTCCACAGTGTACTTCTAGTACTTCTTGTAGTAGGTTATCTCATTATGGGGGGTTGTATGATCTCTCTTATCATCCTTTGTATGGATAGAGATTGATTGGATTTGTGATGAATATCATTATTGTATTTTATCTCTCTGTTGGGGAGGAGTTTTGTCCCACTGGGTTTTCTCATTTTCTCTGGTTGTGATAGATTGGTTTGTACATGGGTACCTAACTTGGCCTAGTAGTCGGGAACCATCCTTGCATCTTTGCATTGTTTCATCCTTTCACCCACCTAAGCTATGCTTAAGGGGGGGTGTTGGTGTAGGTTTTTTAATATTTATTTTTCCTACACATTATTAAGCATACTTAGGTTATGTGAGACATGGTTTATGTGAGGACACGTGGCATAATCCATCGATTACATGTGTCACTCTCACCCACACTTGGGTGGTTGAGTCTCATAGCCTCTTTTGGCCTTTTATGCCACCTCACAAAATCACTATCCTGTCTCTTTCTGAGTAGGTTATGCCACAAGTTTGGCATTTTCCAAGTAGGTATAACTCCCACCTAATTTGGTTATTTGGGAGTTATTACCCCTCTTGGAATTATGTGCCCACATTCTGCTATATATTCAACACTCACCTCTCCCTTCTATCTAGTTCAGATGAGTTCATATCAACTCAATCAGTTCAAGGGAGTGTTGATACATATTGTATCATTTAGAGTGGTAATATCATCATTTTGTTATTGCACCATATTCTAGCATTTCATCCTCTTGTTGCTCTCACGTAGAAGGTTAATCTTGGTTTAGTAGGTGATCCTAGGTGCTCGAGTTCATCAACAACTCTTATAAAAAGGGTGGGTGAACATACGACTACCACTTCATTAAAGTGAAACTCCATTTCTTAGGAAGTGAGTTTGATATGTAACTATCAAATCTTTGGCTTGAAAGTAGTGTAAGTTGCCACTGATTACACTTGTTAGTTCACTATGAGCTAGGTTTGCATAACTAGGTTGGGAATGTCATGCATGTAGGTAGGTATCCATTGTATGGTAGCTCTAGTTATGTAGGACACAACACCATGCTCAAGAAGGCTATTATTATGAGGGTTACCAAACCAATCTCTCATTGAAGGGAGGGCCATCTTAACAGTTAGGTAAATGTGTCGGGGACCACAGTAAGTCCGTGGTTGGAGGAAAAATACTTGGGTGATACTTCTCCTCATTGAGTTGGCAACCAAAATTTGAGGATGTGTGCCCAAGAAGGGACATCTAGACCATTTGTACTTTAAGCTCTTGAAAGTTGTGTATGCATTCATGCAACTCTATCTTTATGGAAATTGTATTTGGAAAATGTTATCATTACATGGTATTGTGTAATATGAAATCATTACTTGGGATTATGTAATATTTCTTTTTAAATGCAATAGAAATTTAAAATGGGATTATTTCGAATATGCATCTTTGTTATTGAATTGGAAAATTTTTATTACTCTATTGGTAAACTTAAACTTTTCATATGTGAGTTAAATCTTTGGGAAAATCAATAGGTAAAACATTGGGCTTGTTACAATGATTCGATGATGTTCTAATTTTATGATAAAATTAAAAGTGCTCCACCAACTCATGTTAGATGTAGTGTCAATTTTACGTATTTATGTACAATTTGAGATTTTATTACCATTGTTAATTGATTAAAGATGATTATATATTATATTTTTATAACAATGCTACTAAGGTGTGCAGTTGAAGATTATGATATGCAACAAGAACATGCATTAGGTAAGAAGAACTAGGTCTTGGTGTTGAAAACTATTTTTACAATAATATCTTCTTTTATTAAATATAGTATTGTATTATAATTTATTTTTTAAGCGTTAATTTATATTTTGGAAAGGAAAAATAAAGATTTATTAAAAATGAAAAGCATTAGTTTTATTTTTCCATTCTTCTTCTTCCTACTATTAATTTTTATGATGAAATTTTAGAGAAAGAAGAAACAAGTTTGAATCTTGAAGACTTTTTTTTTAATATAGAATAATTGAAGAAGTTTTACGATTAGAAAATTGTTTTGATTCATCTACATTTATCTTCCAAAGGTGGAGGTAAAATCCTTTTCATAGAAATATTTAGAAAATATTTATTTTGTATTAATAATGAACAAAGTTTGTTTGTGAAAAGGATTGTGTTAATTTTGCTTGTGTAAGAGGAAATTTAGATATATTAAACAGTGATGTGAGTATTTCTTATTTTGGTGTATGTGGTTCAAAAATATTGAATTAAAATCTCCACAAATATTTACACTTTTATGTATTATATTTTATCTTTTATGATTTAAACAGGTTGACTACTTCTTATAAAAACTAGTTTAATTGCTATGAGAAAAGCCAATCTATTACATCCATTATAGCTTTAATTTTGTGAATTATGTTTTCTTAAAAAAATTAGGGGACATGGTTAGGCATTATTCAAATTCTCAAAAAAAAGTAGTCAACCTTGGATTGTAAATCATGAGATATCAATAACTTAGTGGCTATCTATTTGTGCTAACAATATAAAAATTAAATCTTATTAATTATATATTTATTGATATGATATTTTATGTATCATGATTAATTAAATTTATGTGTTATAATTAAAATGGTAGGATTTAAAATCTTAAGAAGATTATAGTGTGACATTCTAGTGTCTTGAAAGTGAACTATAATCTTACCTTCCAGAAGTTTTTAGAATTGTGTACGATACTTAAGTGTTTTGTACGAATGTATTTTGACAACTTGAATGGTCGAGAATCAATGGATTATGTTCAATATTTTATTGGTTTTCTTGCTCATGTAAATTCAACCCAATTTGGCATTTTTTGTCCCCTTGGGGAGTTAAATCTATTGATGTGGCATATTGTCAAGGTTTATTTATGTTGAATTGTGACATCCTTTGTGTCATGCTTGATTGATATTAATAGGTGGCATTCTTTGTGTCATGCTTGATTGATATTAATAGGTGGCATATTATGTGTCATGATTGATTTATGTTGATAAATGGCATATTATGTGTCATGATTGATTTATGTTGATATATGACATCTTCTATGTCACAGTTGATTTATAATTATTTTTGACATCTTCTATCATAGTTGATTTGTAACAACTTTTATGTCATGGTTGATTATATTTATATGACATCTTTTATGTCAATATTCTACTTGTGATAGTAAGGCTCTATTTGGAAGGATAGGTTGCATGAGAGGTTTATCTCATGGCTTCCATTTGAAAGAATGGAATGTGATTTTGTTCTATGGATTAGGATAGTTAAAAAAAATAAAAATTATTTAGGTATCAATATATTAAGATATCACTCCTTAATAAATTTGGCCAATATTTGAGCTTGTTCATCTTTCTAGCAACACAACATCACTATAGGCTCTAGTGCTCTTGTTGGTTGAGGGTCTACACATAGTTTATGTTACGACCGTCTTGTACCACTAGAGCTAAGAGATCTCCAAGATAAGTCATGTGCTTCGTTGTATTAGCATATATTTTATTTCTACCTTGTGGTAGGGGTGCTCTATGCTTGGTATCTAATGCAAGAGCATCTAGGCAAATTAGCAATCCGCATCACCAAAAATATTTCGATTGGAAATAATTTTGGTTTTCATTTTTGTTTGACAGATTAATTTCGATTTCGTGATTCGTTTGAGGCAGAATTGAGCGACATTTTGTCATTTCATTTGACAAAATGTCATATTTCGATTTATATCTTGAATTTCAGTGCAATGAAGTTTGATCGGTTCAAGATGATCGATTATTTCAATGAAATGAATAATTAATCTTTATTTTGTCTGATGTAATGTCTTACTTCGATAAAATCAAGTGATTGTTGGTTTTAATTATCAATAACAATAAAAATAAATGAATATATTTTAATACCAGCATATAGATGGGGTCTGTGCCTATTGAAAAGTTAAAAAAAAAAAAACCAAAGTATATGTAGCATGGTGAGATGAGGATGTAAGTACAGAGTCAAATGGTGAAGGGCACGACATATTATGGAGAAATTAAAATATGTAAAGTGTGCAGCAAGAATGAGGAGGTCAGCATAGAGGGGTCGCAGACTTGTGAGAAAGAAGAAAGACTAAAAACAGAGATAAATAAAAATTAAAATGTGAACACCAAAAGAGATCACAGCATAAGAGAAATATGAGAAAAGTATACACAGGCATATTGGAAGTGGAATAGGAAGGATCAGCCAGAATGAGAAGTTGGGAGGAGAAATTGAAAAGAAAGAAGTCAGCGAAGGAGAGAGGTTATGCAGTGAAGAGAACAAGGGAAATTCAATGTATGCAAGGAGGAAGATAAACCCAGTTGCACCTCTTGTGAATGGAAATTGAAAAAAATACGGTTTGGGTTGAGAGTTAGGAAGAAGCATGGAATGGGGAGTAGGAAGTTGTAGGCAGGAGAAGAGTATGATTTAAATACAAACTTGTATTCATATTAAATAAACAAGAAGTGCAGATTGAAGGTTGAAGAATGAGGTTATAGAGTTGAGAACTTGAACCAGATAGCTGGAAACAAAATTTGAAAACTGTTTTTTTTTTTTATTGTATAATGTATTTAGCTTGAGAAATCAATAAATTGAATTTGAATTCGTATTTTGGAGTTATTCAATTTTGAATGTAAATCGAAGTAGTGTGTCAGTAGTAGTTCGTTGGAGTGAGTTAAATTGCTTCCATTGATTTTATGAAAATTTTGGTTTGAATTTTATAGAAAAATAAAATTTTCAAGTTTAATTGGTATTGGCTATGGAATTCATCCATCTAATAATACTCGTGAATTTTGTTCTGCATCGGTATCTTTAGTTAACTTTCTTGTCTTATATGAGGTAGTGGTAGTTGAGTACATTGCAAAATTGGGAGATGACCTGATTTTTCATGTTTGTGGTTTCCTTTGGTGGTTTTACTTATGTGAGTGTCATTGTTATTGTGTTTCTATAGTTTGTAAGGTACTTGTATTCTATGTTTATTCAATGTACTTGTTTTATGTGTGTTTGATTCAATTGTACTTGTTTTTGTGTGTGCTTGTATGTTTGAATTGTTGATATTGTTATGTTTGGATATTTGTATTGTGCATAGGTTAGGATGCATGTAGTCTTACCTTGGGTATGCACTTTTGGCATCACATGAAGAGAGATTTCACGATATGGGATATGAGTAGCAATTTATGTGTATGTTGTATGCAATTTTGGATGTGCTAAGTCAAAATTGATAAGGTTGACATGACTTGTTTTTTGTTGATGGTCATATTTTGGCTTGTTCATAAAATTGCATGCATATGTGTATTAGATACTAAAAATGATTTGTTATAAATATAGGTTATCTTGGAATGTTTATTTTGCATGTGTATTTTTTAGAACATGCATTGTGAAATATATTCCATGTGTTTTGAATATTTTGGATCTATGGTTTTATGTGTATAATATGTCTTAATAAAGGGATGGACTAAAATCAATAATCTCTACATTGTATTGTACCACGCCTTTGGATTTTGAATGGTGCTTCTTCACCTTCATTGATGGATAGGGAGGAAAGGGACATCCTCATGTTGGGTTCAAACCCTTCCCTAATCAGCAATAGGGGCATGAGATCTTGGAGGATTAGCTTGTAGAGTTGAGATTGGACTATTCAGATACTATTTATGGTGTACTTTATTTTTATACCACGTGAATATGTATGATTGGTCTCATGATCTATTGAATTTTTTCATGGATAAGGGTTGTAGTTTTGGTCCCTTGTATATCTTGGCTATGTTACAATTATGTTCTCTTCATTGGTGAGGAAGTTAATCATGTGCTTGTGTGACTCATATTATTACAATATACTTGAAATCTACTTCATTATTGTACTACTTGAGTGGGAGTTATATATTATGTGAATTCTTAATTGATATTACCTACATGTGTTGCATATCATTATAATATTGTATTATGGAAGTTAAGAGAGGTTGATAAAAAAAATTCTTGTACCATTTTGAAGTATTGGAATGTTATTTGGTTAATGCTTATGAAATTTTATGGTTGCATTTTTTTGAGGTTTTGATTTCTTAGTCTTTCAAACAACTTTTGAAGCCTTGCATTCTTCTATCTTGCTCCTATCTTTATACCAGTTACCTAAAAGTTCAATCTTCCAAAAATTAGTTGTAAGTATAAAATTATCCTTATCACTTATGATGGTAAGTTGGAAGATAAGTCTAAATCACTAATGAATAATTACACTTCAGACTTATTTATCCAAATAAAATATTTTTGCTTTAGTCCTTCAATGTGAAATGCAAAAATAGAATAACTCAAATCACTTGAATTTTTTTTGTATGTTCACACTAAATTTGTGCAAAAGTTCCTATATGCACTAAAAACTCAACAACCTTCCCTAAAGATGAACTTAGGACACAAATTTTCAAGATTCTTAGGCATCTTAAGAGCATCACCAAAAATAGCAAGAGATGAGTTTTCAATAATAAAGAAATCCATTGGTGGAGGGTAAGGTGGTGCAACTGGTGGAATGATAGTTCAAGGATAGGAGGTGCTCTCTTTTTCAACAACTTTTCCCTTATCACTCCTTGTCTTCCTACATTAAATTAATTCAATGGATCAACGACCTTGCTCTTTCAAAATATGTATTTGGTCACTCTGTTGTATTGTTGATAGAATGATGGATTATTAGATCCAACCTAATCAGGTCTTCCCTTTAGCATCAATTTTGTTGACGAGTCTTTTAAGACAATCAACTCAAGTAGGACGAATATCACTCTAGTTCTCTTCAAAAGATGACTAACCCTAAGAATCAATCAACTCCAAGGTCTTGTGTGTGAGGTCATGGCAATGTTGGAGTAGCCAATGGTCCATGTGATTTGTTTATACAAGGGGCTTTTGCTAGTAAAATATCAAGCTAGTCAATTTGTGCATCCAACAAGATAAATTTGCTAAAACAATTGATAAATATTTATAGATTTAAATAAAATAATTATAATATAATCCTAATCTACCAAAGTTGTAAAAAAGATCAAAAGAAGTTAAGGTTTGAAGAAGTAAATAATAAATGGAGATGGACAATGATGTTTTCAATTTTAGGCTTAAATCTTAAAGGTTTAATGAAATCCCAATAACCTACAATGTAGTGATTAGTATTCCACCTATCACAGATACTATAAATGCAAGATTCTAAGGAATTTGGAAAAATATTTTAAGTGCATAAAACCACCATATTACATGTACAAATTTCATGCACTAACCCTGCTTCAAAGCACTTAATAATATTTCACCAAGCTATTCAACTTTAAAAAGTATAAAATGAAAAATACATCACCATCAATGGAGAGAACATTCAAAATAAAATAGACATGATCCTTTGATTGATTTGTAATGATCAAATTGTAACTTCCAACAAAATTGCCTACATTGAAAAATTAATACTTTACTTTATTTCCAAAAGTTAGAACCCTTAAAAAATATTATAAAACTAACATATATACCCCCTCTGGGAACCTAACACTATCTCTACATGAACAAGTCAAACTAAATCATAAATTGATCCTAGGGCCTAAAATTTACAAGTTTCATTTATTTCCAAAACTTAGGTCCCAAAATTAAATTACACATTTTTACTAATTGGGCCTAAGAAAATAATTATAGTAGAACACACCCAAAAAAGAGTAGTTTATCACACCATTAAAAGAAAAGTGAAAAAAAAGAAGAAAAGATGATCTTGGCTCATTGTTGTTATTGCATGTTTTGTTTGTTTGGAAATTGGGACTAGGAAGTTTGCAGTGCCTCCAAAACTAAGTTGAAGTTGGGAGCAACTATCCATTGGACTCCTACCTTCTTCACAAAGAAGGTCTTCTCGACTTGCTCCACAACTTCCTTCATCTCTAGAATCCTAGTTTGAAAAACGTTGAGGTTCCCTTTTATTCTCATCAACTCATCAATTAGTTTCTTTGTGAGATGTTTTATTATTAATCTAATAAACTCCTGGATGATGGCAACAAGAAGAAGAGTTTTATTAGGGTGCTCCCAAAATGTGCAAGGAAGCTCAATAAAATTTTAAATATCTACCATGACTACATTACCATCCCCCTTCCATACAACAAACTTGCCTTAGTAAGCTTTCAACACCTCAATTCTCCACTTAGTGGCTTCAAGCCACTCCATATGCATTTTTGTGTTTCCATCTGGTAAGACATTTTTATTTCATTTTTTTGTAATTCTACTTATGGAATCCTAGCCTCTTTGAAGTTGAGGTAGGTTGTCCTCCTATAATATGAGCTCGTCATCAATATACTCCTAAAACTTGGTCATTGCATTGGCTTCATCACTTACTTTGTGATAACATTAGATGGCCTCACGAATCAACCTACTTGTGTTGTGAATGAATCCCTTTGAGCCATGGCAGTACTCACCACACCTACAACATCTTGTCTTTGTTTTCCCTTGTCCAAAGCTTTCAAGATATGAGAATAGGTTCATTTGAATCCACTAGGCCCATGAAGTAATAGATGTATGTGGTGAGCTCACCAACTTGGGCCTTCAGTTCTTCTTTTGTCTTCTTATCTTTTTTCCATATGGCTCATGTTGGTAGCCACTAAAATCTAGAGAGGTTGCTTCTCTCCCTCTTTTGTTTGATGACCCAAATCAAAAGCTTGAACTTGGTAATCTTCTGGTTGTATATCTATTTCGTTTTTATCAACTATAGGAATTCCAACTTGTGCAACCCTAGCTCCTTGAGCATCCATATTAATGGTAAATAATGTCCCTATTGTCTTCTACCTTGGTTGAGTCTAAAACATTCCAATTAGCCCTAAGTTCTCTAAGTTAGGTTTATATGTTATTTGTCTCTTCCTAATTATGGAGCTTAACCAAATAGGCAATCTCAAATCTCCTAGTAAAGTCCCTCATGTATATGGGTGAACTTTGTTGTCTTAGAGGAGTGGAGCATGAAGGACTTGGAGGAGGAGGAGTCCCCATAGAGGTGGATCCTAGAGAAGAAGCAATTGAAGGACTTGCCGACTAAGTTGGAGTAGAGACTCCCACTTAGAAGATGGCATGGCACCATGAATCACATCTTCTTTGTGAGCCTTTGTAGATTTGTGAGTTTCCTCTCGGATTAGCACAACCTATTGCTTATCAATGTTGAGTTCTTCCCCAGTCTTTTTTTTTGAGATGTTGACATGTGGGAGAGGAAGAACTTGGATTTATGGAGGTGAAGGAATTGGAGATTGGACTAGAGGAATCGGTGGTACCTGAGATACCTCTCAAGTTGTTGACACCCGTGTCCTTACTTATTTGCAATGTTTCCTCTTCAACCTCTTCATCCTCCTCTTCCATAACAATTTGCACATTAGGAACCTCATTTTTTCTACTAGCCTTTCCTTGTGCTATAGTAGATGAATACTCCCTTTTTTCTTCAATTACTATTGCATCCTTCACAAGTTTCTACTATTATAGATGAGGGTCATCCAATAGATAAGGATGCATCAACAACCTTTTGGTTCTTCCAATCATTGTCCTAGTTTTGGCCTCTATGAAGGCATTTTCTAGTATAGACCAATCTATTATGTACATCTTTGTTTATAGTTTTTGGGACCTCCAAATTGCACCCCCTAACAATAGGGAGTCTCATCATGCAATAATCTTTGATTCTTAATTCATGCTCATCCACATGGTCATCCCATAAGTCTTCTATTGCAAGCACATTACAAAAAATGAGCCAATCAAGGGTCTGGCAATCTTTTTGATGGAATTAAATCTATCTTTCTTTATAAAAATGCATCATCAAATGATTCATCTCTTTCTTGTTTGCACCTTGCACATTGGAGCACAAATAATCTCTCACCTTGATGGGGAAAGAGATTCCAACCTTGTGTTTGTTGGCAATCAACTTTTGTATCTCTACAACTTGTCTACAAATCTCCAATAAGATGATCTTATCACAAAGATACCTCGGGAGGTTGTATCTAGTGCTTTGTGAATGCCACCCACTCTAACGTAGGAAAAGGTTTTAAACTAGGTGAACTAGTTTCCCAGGCCTGGCATTACTTTAGTTGGGCACTAAGGGTAACATCTTTGCATAATCATTCTCCAAACATCTTATGATGACATAGCCAAATGATTCACATTGTTATATTGTTTCTAGCTTCCTTTAACTCCAACTTGGGATAGTGATCATAGACTTTGGTTTCTCCTAGCTATAGGGTGCCTACTTGATTCAAGCCTAAAAAGAAGACTTGGAAATCCAATAAGTACACCAAATATGAAGTTATGGAATCTAGTGGATTCCAAACCTCTAATAGTGTCTCATGCAATGTATCATTGATCAGAGAAGACCTACCTATTTTTTTCCCATCACAAATATTAATGATGAAGAAGCACAATCAAGATTAAATATCTCTAGCATTAGGTAAACCAAAGATCATGGTGAGAAGAGTGTTGGCGTCCTTAGGGTCCACCTAGAACTCACTCTTGTGAATAACTCTAGCCATCTTTACTACAGTTTTCCTTCTCTACTACAAGTTATTTATGAAATTAGTAGCCTATATATCATGTTTTCATAATAGTTCACTACCTCTTTCATGGTTATACTATTATATTGGGCATAAGTGGAGAGCCCAAATACTTTATCAATGACCTCTAGATTAATGTTCCATGTGATCTAGCTTATAGGGTGATCCTACAATATTGGTTTACAACTTTTGGCCAAACTAGACATTTAACTTAATTTTTTTAACTAAATCTTCACTTTCAAGAACCTATAGCTAAACTGTGAGGAAATTGAAGATGATGCAAACTAGTGATTTGTGACATTTTTTCTGTAGATTCTAAATATATTTTTTTCATTTTTTTTGGAATCAAATTGCATTTCTTTTTCCATCTCCTTCGAAAACTAGTTTTTAACAATAAACACCATTTTTAAAGAGTGGCATCACTAGCTAACACAATTTTTTTCTTAATTAACTTTCAAAGTCAAACCAATTACAAAGTCAAACCAGTTACAATTTAGACATGATTCACTGGCTAAAGCATAACTTTTTTTGTGTGTATCGAAATTCAATTTATTTTTTTGTTGGATCAAGGACATCAATATCTAGTGCACTAATATTTTTCATTTTTTTTTGATAATCTACTATTTTTCCACGTGTGCAAAACAAAGAGCTTGATTTTTGGTTTAAAACCTATGTTTAATCAAACTAAAAAAAAAACACATAATAAAACCAAAACATATTAAAATTATATTCAATGGATAACTTATTCTAAGGACTACCATCATCCAGTTGGGTATATGAAGTCTCCATTTTCATCCTCAACCCGAGCTTCAAAAGGAAATTTTCTGTAGAGATTCGGTAGAAGAGGGGGAGAAAGGGGAAAAAGGGGGGTTCGCTCAAACCCCCCTTCAAGCGAACCCTGTTGACCTTTCAAGTGAACCCTGGGGGCTTCGAGCGAACCCCTCCTTTTTCAAAATTTTCATTTTGTTTCCATTCAAAAAATGCACGAAAAGGTGGGTTTGATCATTTAATAGGGTTCGCTCGAAGGGAGGTTCGAGCGAACCCATTAAGGGTCCATTTGAACCCCCAGTTTGTGTGAACCCCTAAAAACCAAAAAAAAAATTATGGGAGCATTTTTGCAATTTTCCTTCCTCAACGGAATTGTAAATTGTGGGATCACCCTATAGGGCCAAGTATCTTCCTTTGTTTTTTATCATATGCCTTGACACAAGCGAAGACCAACACTAGGGATTGGAGGGAAACAAGAAAAGTAACAAATTGCACCAACCTTGACCTAGCCATGCATTGACCATGAATGTTCTATCTTCTTCAGCTCAACATTGACCCTTTGCAAGAATTCTTGAACATTCACATGTCCAAGATCAATAGATGTTTAGGGGGAGAACATCTTCGAAACAAGGAGATGGCCCTTGTCTTCGTACTTCATCTTTTTTTTGTGGTTGTTTCCCTCCATAAATGTGTACAATCAAGTACACTCAGCCATTAGATATCTTAATGATAATTAACTTAGTATAGACATAGACACAATCAAACTTCATATAAATACATACCATGATTTATGTGTCAATCTTTATGTCCTTGAAATCGTGGCATT
This sequence comes from Sequoia sempervirens, assembly GCA_007258455.2. NCBI lineage: Eukaryota > Viridiplantae > Streptophyta > Pinopsida > Cupressales > Cupressaceae > Sequoia > Sequoia sempervirens. Next base: position 866 of record VDFB02054339.1, on the reverse strand, counting down.
AAGATAATAAAAAGCACATTTTAAAATATTAACCATTTGATATCATTATAATTATAATTTTCAAAGACAATATTTTAATTATAAATATTAAAAATATAGATATTAATAATTTAAATATTATAATCACTATGATATAATAAATACTAAAAACATATAAGATTAAGATAAAACAATAAAATCAAATATTATAATTGTCAAAATATAAAATGGCAATTATGTTATTACATGGAGACATATAATTGGCCAAAGACTCATAGCATTTAGTAAACCCCATGCTGAGTTGCAATGAAGTATAGTGAGTGTGGCTTACAATGTAGTGTCCACGTTGGCCTTGTATAAATCGTGCCTACCGATAGGGATACTGAAAAACAATAGACTTTCTTGATATGCACAGATTATGACTCACGTCTCCTCAAAATATTATATTAATCAATACCTCCGACCCCCTTAATTAATTATGTATATTACCAAGTAATGTCAACAGGACTTCGGTTTCAAAACACTAATCGACCTGGTTTCACACGCCCTTAGCAATTACTGTATATTGCATGACTACATCATTTCATACAAATCCTTCCAAGACCATGCGGCTCATGGACAATTGCATTAACAAAAATATGGGTACCCAACAAAATAAAGCGTTGAGGTTCAAGGATCAAGGGTACCATTCCAGGAGTACACAAATAAGGATATGTTTGACCCTCTGACCCCAAAAAGATAATGTATTGTAAATTGTGGAGGAACCGGACTTCAAAAATATCACAAAATTAGTACTCAAACAAGACCATTCCCGAAGGCATTATCCCTAAAGGTAAATTGTCGAAGATTAGACATTAGAAGAAATTAAACGGGTACTCAATTAGAAG
>VDFB02054338.1:0-35013 GCA_007258455.2 Sequoia sempervirens | reverse complement strand
TATATAAAAATCAAAGGCTGAGAATTGCTTGGTATCTATAATTTGTGTGACACCTTGATAAGTTTAATTATTCTTGTTGGTGAATAAATTGATGATTTAACCTAATTCTATGTTTAATATTTTGATTTTAGTATTAACTATTGTAAATGATTATTGTGACAAATTCTCTTCATTAAATGAAAACGGGAGAACTGTTAAGAATGAATGTGAGCAGATAATATTTAGATTCTCGAACAAGTATCATATGAAGAATACACTTAGATCGATATGAGCTAAGAAATTTTGTGTATCTAATATTAGTTTGAATCTCGCTAATAAGTTTCATGTTACTTGGGAAATGATAATAGGTAGGAATAAAGCAGGACTTTGGAAGATCAGGGAGAAGTTTCCAGAAGGATCACTAGCCAAGAATCATCAAGGTAAATTTAAAAGATGACTCTAATCAATTAGAGGTATACCTAAGGTAGGATAATTTGAGGAAAAATTATATAAATTAGATATCAAGTTGAATGATAAATTTTATTACAAGAAGGAGTGTCCAAGAGTAAATTTAGTAGTGTAAATAAAGTATTTAGCTAAGGTTAGGTTTCCATTATTATTTATATGAATGCTCAAAGTTTCCATCTTTTATAGAGAAAGGAAATGAATATATATGTGTACTATGATTTACTAACTATTGAATTGATATTATTGATATTTTGAACAGGTATTTATTATATTTCTAACCTAACATGTATTTGGAAAAATGCATATGAGAGTAATGCCAAGGGTAAAAGGGAGAACAATCTAGACCCAAGTTAAATATCTATCTTTTGAAATTTTGATTTTTGACCCTATGACTTGGGAGGTAATTAGGGTTTTGTTTATGTTGTAATTGAGTGGAGGGTTTTAATGATTGGTGGCTTAGTGTAGGTACTTTTTGGATCCTTATTGATTATAGTCATGTGGTTAAGAGTGTAAGATCCTTTAGGGTTTTCAAATCCTTAGTTAGGTCTTGAATTTCGAATTGGCCTTTAAAGTTGTCTTTTTAGGGTGTTGTATGGTCAATTTCTTTGATATTAGTGCAAAAATAGACCCCTAAGGCCTATACCTATGGAAGGGGGATCTTTTGGACATGTGACTTTGTCCTTGGGACATGATATGACCCTTCAAAAATCCACTTGAAAAAGTGTGACGAATTTGAGTCCTTGGGAGTTGGGAGAAGTGGCTTGTCACTCTCCCACCACACTCCCCAAAGTTCATTAATGAACTTGGGAAGAGCATCAAGGATTTCACATGTGTGAAGCCACCTTGTAAGGGATGTTGGGTAGAGTGTCATAGTACATTCCCCATCTCCCCAAAAGTCTCACACATGTGTGAGAATTTGTGGGGATGTGTGTTGAAAGATCAAATGAGAGAGTGACAAGTGTCTCTCTCTCATTCAAGTGAATTCAAGTTGAATTCCTATATACTTGGATGGAAAAGAGAAAATGGATGTTACCCACTTCTCCTCTTGGAGAACTCTTTTGGAGAATTTGAAGTTTGGGAAAGAAGAAGAGAAGAAAATTGGAAAAGAAGCAAGGAGCTCTCACATGTAAAAGAGGAGTTCAAAATGGAACATGGTGGAGATAAGTGATTTCTTCTCATTTCTATCAACTTGTTTGAGTAGGAAATTTGTGTTGTGTTATTTTGTTATGGATTTCAAATCAAGTGGGATGTCCAAGTTTATGTATGGGTAAACTTAAAATTTGTGTAGTGGGTGGATAAATAGTAAATTTGTAGTTAAGCTATTCTCTTACTCTTCCTACCTAGATCAATGGTAGTTGTTGTTTCTTGCTTGGGGGTATGGCTAGAGCCCATGAGGCTTCATGATGCCATTAAGGTAGGGTGGAGAGCAAGCCCAAATTATTTGTGTGTCATTCTCATTTTTTTACAAATGTTGGTTAGAATATGAAATAGCTAGTATTATGTTGTAAAATGAAAGAAGAGATAAAGCAAGTTGTGTCCATTGGTATACCTCTTTAAATTCTCATGTTATATTCCTAAAACATGGAATGAAACAATTTGTTATTCAATGATGTGATATATATTTTCAACTATTGTTTTGTAAATGCAAGGGATAAGGGAGCCAAAGACTTTTCTTTAAAAAGGTCATATTATATGGCATAGATTGTGAAAAGGGTGTTGAAACCCTATCCTTGTATCTTTTCCTCATGATTATACTTGTAGTAAAAATATCTTAAGCTTGTGGCAAGAATTAGACAATGATATTACTTTTGTTAATAATATAAGTTTTCATGTGATATTTAGTATTCTCCATAAATTTTTAAATTATTAGGAACCATTAAATTGTAAAGTCATTGAATATGAATAGAGATATTAATATTTGCAACTTTGTCAATAGTTTTTAAACTACAAATATTTAGGAGTTATAGTAAAACATATTTGAAGCAAATTTAGTGCATATATATATGTATTTTTTTTTAAGAAAAAGAAATATGACCTTTTAGTTGATGAATGGAATTTTGTTTTCAAAATAAAATTGTTTTCATGTTCTTGCTTTAAAGAGAACTAATATATTGGTATAATATGTTTATTTTGGATAAATGGAAAAAAAAAAAATCAATTTATTGAAGATTGTAAAAGATTACTTTCTAAAATTGTAGTAAAATATTACCTTTTTTCTAAACTTTAAACAACTCTCTATCTTTGTGGAAATATAAAGTAAATTTCTAAATATGTATTAACCAACTAATGATTTTGATTAAAAAAAAGCAAAAAAGAAGAAGAAAATCTTATTACATAATCATGACTAAATCTTTCTTAAAAAAAAAACATTCCAAAATGATTCCAAGTAAATCTATCAATCAGTTTTTTTCAAAAAAAAATATAAATTAGGTAAATCATTTTGAATGAAAATAAATAGCTACTATATAGATATTATTTACTTATATTTCACAAATAATTCATTTATATAAATATATATTCCACCAAAGTATGATTCTGATATATTATATTATACACACTTGAATATAATAATAATAATATAATTCTCATACTTCTCATGAGGTATTATATATTTAAATGTTTTAAGTTTTAAAAATAATAAAACCATTTTTCATAAAAAAAATATGAGGGCCAATTCCTTCTAAATAAAATAAAATAAAATTGCCTTCTCTGTATTCCTGAATCAATAAGGATATTTAATCTTTATTTAAAATTTTTACAATAGAACAAACAAACAAAAAGGAGGTGAATCACGTAAATATTGATCACTGTATGTCATGATCTTGCATGTGCAAATCTACAGGCCATCACAAAAATAAAATGAAACAAATAATATAAAAGTAAAAATAACAATGAAAAAGAAAATAACCTATATTTAAAACAGTAGGGCAGGTTTGAATAGAGGGTTTTAGTTAATATATGAGGATTTTGGGTAAATAACCTACAGCCACCGCTCCACCACTATGTGGTGTTAAATAAAATAAAATTTAAATCCCTCACCTCTGTGGATTTTAAACAAAAATTATGTGCAAAGGTAACTTATTTATTTGATAAAAAGAACAGTGAAGAGCTGGATAAAGTTGCAGGCCTTCTAACAGAATGAATGTTGAAGAGTATTTGCGTAACATGATTGCTAGAATTTCAATTCTGTGCACACCATTAGAACTACATAAATAAGTACAAATAAAAAGGGATCTCTATGTATTGTAGACTTAAAAAGAAATAAAATGCATTTTTGTTAAACTACAGATTTGTCCTGCTAAAACTGATATATAATATTACGTGTGTGGTTGTGCTAAAACTTAAACCCAATATAGATTCAGACATGGCTTAAAGAGTGAGGAAAATGGTAAATTTTCCATGAAAAAAAAAATGTAGTTTGTGGGGTTTACTCCTGTAGACCTGCAAATAGGCAACATGGATGGATTTGGATGTCTGATGAAGGAGGATTTAAAAGCGCAGCTTTAACAAATCAGTCCCTCAGAAAAGAAATTAAAATAAATAAATAAACCTCAGCAAAGCGTGGAGATAGTTAGAGTCAATTCATTTCCCTTGGCGTGGCATTTGTGGTCTGATCTTGACCTGGGCGCTGATCCAAATCACCCTCAATCTTCCTGTGAGTCTGATCGGTGACACCATTTCCCCAAACTTGCAAAATGAGAGACAAAGTATGAAGCATGTGATTTAGGGCTTCCTTCTGGATGGCTCGTGCCCTGTTATTTGGTACAGCCCCTGTCTTAATTATGGCGCCTTAAGAAGATTCAAAATGGACCCCAACATCTGTATTAAATGGAGTTTATACTGTCAGTCACAATTAGTAGGCGTAGGTGAGTAGAATAGTATGGTAATAATAATATATGTGGCATATTTTACCTTAGGGTTGCTACATAACAGGATAAATGAGTTCATTATAAGATATTGGTGTTAAAGGTTACAATATAATAGCAATTCATTGATACAACTATTATTTATATAATATTCGTATAAATTTTAGAGTAATCATGGATTAAGTTAATGCTAATGAAGATATAAGGATTAGCATAACTATTAACCCTGTTAATATTAATATTGATATAAAGTTTAATATCATTTCTTTTAGATAGATATTATTTTTGGTACATATGATATTAATATTACATTCTATTGGAATATATAGGCAACATCGCTTTATGATGAATATCTAAAGAATATATAATAACGATAAAAGTGTTGAGGGTAAAAGATGAAGGAGAATGATGAGAACAAATAATAATTTTATTACATAATTTAATTTTCATTAAAATAACTATCATTAATAAAGTTATAATCACTATGTCTATCATAAATGCAAAAGAGAGTAACAATATATTAGAGATATTACCTTATGTATGTGTTATTAAATTAAAGTCGATATATTATTAATAAGCAAAGGAAATGTTAGCATGTGAGATATAAGGTAATATTAATATGAGTGTTAATATTTGTACCATAAAGGATATGGGTTACTTCCTCTTATATGGAGAATATTATCAATATTGATAGCTCCATTTCTAATTGTAGGTAGGGGTAGTACTATTAATCTTAAGGGAGAGATTACTATTTATGATAATATTAACCTTAGTGTTAAATGATAGAAGAAGTGCAAAAAGCAATAAGTAGAAACGTTAAGCATAAATGTACGGGTGGCAATTTACTCAGGAAAAAAAAAAAATGTGTTGGGTTTTCTATCGTAAATTTATGGGCATGAAAAAGCATTGTATTGTGAGAAGGACTCGCATAGCAGGGCACCCACAAATGAGTGGTGCTACACTGTCCTTCATCACATCTATCCAAACAATATAATATAACCGATAAATTAATCATTTCTAAACTAACAAATCATATCATATCATCATGAACAATTACTAATTCATTGTGTAACGCCATACAAACCCTAGAGAACACACACAAGCAAATATTTTTTTTTTTAACAACACAGTTGAACATGTAAGAACATTAACCATAATCACATAACACATTACATTACACTGTTACACTTAGTTCTCTGGGGCACACGAGGTTACTTCACAAACAACTAACAATGAAAACAAAGGTAACAACAACACAATTCACTACTTATAGCTATATTCTATGATCACACAAGCTACAAGAAAAGATAGAAGTGATTTACTAACTTTGGCAATAGAGTCTACTTACTTAGGTCAGCTTAACATACCTCTTACATTCTATTTTATCGACAAGTCCTTGCTCCCAATGCCTATACCTGCAAGGTCTACATGACTTGGCACACACATCAGATCAAAGATAGTTAGCACGTGATCACTAAGAGAAGCTATATAAAACAATGGTAGTTTTTACGTTATCGACAATAAACGACAAATCTCAAACAAGACTCAGGAGAACAGTCCTAGGGGCCCGACCTAATGCCTCGGGGGCTCATCACTTGATGGCCTTGCCTACGTATATAATTCGCAGAGGCACCGTAGTTCGACAACTTGAGCTGCTCCAACTCATTGACTGACCAACCAAGGGTTCACTCATAAGACTTTCAAGGAGGAATCTACCCCAACACAAAAGTAACACAACACCACAATTACACGCTAAACTCAATCCTCTATTCATAAGCATTATGTGACCCATACAAAATTACATACTAGAGGAGTGGGTATGCAACCCTTTCTAGGGTCCATCACCCCAGACAGTTCCTTAGGCGGCTGCCACCCACTTAGGTGAAGCTGAAGACTGAAGAACTAGATAAGCATAATACTCAAAACGGGAAAATGTGAGGCATTAACACTCTCGCGACAACTCATAACCAAAGGTCTTACTAAAACCGTTCATCTCTTCCAAGCATTAAACCAAAAAGTTTCAATTCCAAAAGTATGGCTAAGATGAGGAGAACATTGAAATTAAACAAGCCTCTGGAACAAAGTTTCACAAATTGACAACAGGTTTTCCTCATCGATTTAAAAAGTCATCACAATAAGGCTAGAACGGAAAATTTAAATAACAATCTCCAAATTTGCTCCATGTCGATATAAAATTCACAATAATCCAACACAATTTATTACGTTGCTTTCAAAATAAAGTTCACTTAATTTCACAAATTACACATCAAAAGAAATCATTTTACTCAATAATATAAACACACATATATTTTTATATATATATATATATATATATATAAATGAAGGTATCTTTCAGTCTACAATAAATATAAGACATTATTAATGCCATTTCCAAATACCAACATCTAATGTTTTCATCGGACTAAAATCCAGAACAATATCAATCATAATCAAGAGATAATCTATCCTAACCACTATGATATACATATTCTTTACATGCATACAACAATATACATAAATGCATAAATTATAACTATATGGGATGGACTTCCTATTTCCAAATTGGCGAATTTACTATATTATAAAAGCATTAATTGAATAGGAAAGCCAATGGGTAAACTATGAATTGGCTAAGTACTTCGAGCAACACACAATAAATTAATTCTGAAAGTAATTTACATAATATTAGATTCAACCACAACCGACTTACAAGGACTCAGATCACCTATTGCAAAGCATGGGAGGAAGATTTCCAAGAGTTCCAAATTTAAAACACCATAATCAACATTTTATTTATCATACAACGTATCACTAGAAGATTTTTGAAATAATAAATATTCAAGGATAAAAATCATTCCCCATGCTATTTTATTTTATTTATTTATTTTTAGTTACTTTTATATTTATAATCTAACTAACCATAATTTCTATTTTATTCCAAGATTACAATAAAATAGAATAAAATAATATGTATCAACATTCATATTACTTTTACATATATATATATGCCAAATTAAATTTTCATTAAAAATAATTTTATAAGGAAATTAATAATTAATATATATATATATATATTAAATTTAACATATAGAAATAAACAAATTTTAAAAAAAATAATAAATAAATAAAAATTTAAAAAGAAATCCATTTGTTTTTGACCGAACTGCTCACGGTACACATATGTACCGGCGCGCAGTCCTAAGGACTGCGCACGACAGTCCAAAGGACTGCTGCGCTCAGCAGTCCTTGGGACTGCTGCGTACGTAGGGGACAGTGGCTCAGGCAGGGTACGGCCTATGGCCGGCCCCTTCCCAAAGCCTTTCAAAATTTTGGACTTTTTAAAACTTTTTCATAATATATTTTTTTTTTTATCAAAACAAACAATTAAAAATTCAAAAATTAATTTATTTCTTCCTCAGATGAACGGTCGAAGAAACAAATACAAGATGATATATATATTAAATCTTCCATCTATTTGAACGACCGACATAGGGTAAATAATAACATGATATATATATATATATATATATATATATATCATGTTGTATTAAAAAATACAGAGGATAAATAAAAACATTCATGCATAAAAAATATTTTAATGTATTTTTAGAAAAAATTCAAATTCATTATTTTAAAGAGGAATCAATTTTCTCAAATTCTTGTATAGACAAATTAAACATTTCATGAGATGTAGGTTTTTTTGATTTGACAAATTGAAATCATTCCATTAACTTTCTTTTTAGAAAACTAGTCTAATCTCTTCCAGTAAATTTTCCATTCAAACAAAAGTTTTCTTTTCTCTCACAAATTATTTTTGATTAATTTTATTTTTCTCTGAAATAGAAAAATGGAGGAGAAAACAAAGGAAAAACAAGTGGAACCTGGAGTCCTGCGCTCTCGAGAATCTGATGATGCCTATTTGATTTTGATGACCTCTACAACGAGCTTCAGTTCCTGCTTGAATCTGTCTCTCCAGAATTTTGTGCCCGAATTTGAATCCTGTCCTTTATTCTGAAACCCTTCCCAATTTAATGCAAGAGAATGAAAGAACTATTTTTCCCCCAAAAAAACTCCAGAACCCTTCTACTTGTGAAAACTCTGTCTCCATAAAACCTCTGTGTGTGAAAACTCCCAAAATTTTCAATTAAAATAAAAGATAATCCCATTCCATTACAAAAGCTCTAAAAATCATCAATAAAAGAAATTATATATTTGAAAGCAAGCTTTTCATTTAGATCCGAGTTTTCATTTGTTCTCACATCTTTTTCATATTTTTATTTATTTATTTTTCTATTCTTCAATACTTTTTGTTTTAATTAGCTTTTGCAAGCTTTACTTGCAAGGCACATTATCTAATTAATTTAAATAATTTATTCTAACAATTATCCTCAACAAAATAATTAATTAAAATAATAAACACTATTTAATATTTTAATTATCATTTAATAAACTCATGACCTTTTTTTTTTTTTTTCAAAACATAAATAAAACATTTAAAAATTTAAATACAATTTAATCTAACATTTTAATAAACAATATTACCCTTATTTCAATTCAATCACAAAATATATAAAATACCATTAGAAGCTCTTGTCCCATCTTCCTCTTTCATCTCCTTTAGCCAAACTACCAGCACATCCTAGGTGTGAGAATGGAGGGTACTACACATTGCATCACCACCTAATACAGATCTATATAAAAACATCACCAATTGAATGCAATCATAATGTAATATCATACTCACAAAAATACCATTAGAAGCTCTTGTCCCATCTTCCTCTTTGATTCCTTAGCTAAACTACCTGCACATCCCAAGTGAGAATGGAGGGGTACTACAATTTAGGTTTCAAAAGTGCTAAATTTTGTTTGTAAAACACACCAAGGTTCATTTTTCATTTTTATTAAAACCTTCAGTTTCATTGCATTTTTTTCGTCTATTTTTACAATTATTCATTTCTACTATAACAGTTAAAAAAATGCTCAAAACGTGAAATAAATTAAAAAAAATGCTAAATTCACTTATTTTCTTCAAAATTTCAATTCAAAATAGAAAAATGCAAAAAATGGGATGTAGGCGGGTACCTGTAGCTGATTGTGGGGGTCATTGTCCCCAGTACTTCAGGGTCCCATCTCGCTATGTAGTGAACTCTATTTTTTAAAAATAAATAGCAATATAAACAGATCCCGATTTCTACAAAATCGAGATCTTGTTTGTAAAACGGGATCCCGCCTTTTCCATTTGTTCTCGGATCCTGTGGAAATGGGGATTCCGATTTTAAAAGCGATCCCATTATGTGTGCTCGATCCCCGAAGTTCAGATCCGTATTTTAAAATCGATCCGATATATTAAAATTGGATCTCGCTTCCTCAAAGTTGATTTCAATTTTTGGTTAAGGAAAAACTTCCACATTTCGTGGACTCAACTTTGTGCACTTACCCCTCATATCACCTAATGGCTTTTGAGCCTTTAAATTTGTAATAGCAATGAGTGATGCTTTGGATTTTGTTCTTATCACTCATCGCAGATGGTCATAAAATGATAAACTTGGATCAACGATGAGTGAATATAATGTAATTTCCTTTATATAGCATGATCATGGATATGTTTTAACCGTAAAAACCTACATTAGCAATGGATGATGCACAGTGTAAACGTTGTAAATCCTCTCATCGCTAATTGCTCACAAAATGTATGAGGAGAATTAGCTATAAGCGACAACCTTATGTTATATTGCTCATCATGAATTCATTTCAGAACTTGAGTTTTGAATTAGCGACAAGTGATGGTGTCCTCTAAAATTTTTTTCTTTCACTAATTTGATATGATACTATGAGATGTCTTTTTTGCCATTTATTTTTATGCAGGTGTACGTGTCTAAATCTAGTGCCTCCACTACATCTCCCATCACCGAGAGGAGCCTAGTTGCAAAGTTTGAATATGTGATGCACGATGGAGGGATAGATGTGACCAAAAGACAAGCCTCAAAACCAAGGGCTAAAGACCATCACATGGATGTTTATATCATTGATGGGGCTTATGAAGGATGTGATGCATCCACGATAAGAGATGACTATTGATGGAATGAGAAACATTGTAGGATCCTAAGGATTTCACATAAAGCAAAAGAGAAAGCAGTGAAAGGAATGGAGAACTATTGATGAAGTTTTAAAACAGGATGATCCAACAGACTAAAGATCATCACATGAATACTTTCATCGTTGATTGCACCCTAGAAGTTGAGAAAGATTAGCGATGAAGCATATAAGGAAATATTCTCTCAAGAAGATAGACTGGTCTCATGTACTTCACCAATATAAATGAAAAGGAATGAATTAGGTTGGTGATACATGCTAATTGTTAGATCACATATGATTAATCAAGGTTAGAGAAGAACATGGCAACATTTGAGATAACATTGCTATTTTCTATGAGTAAGTTTCTAATGGTCAAAAAATGATGTGCATGGCCACCTTAGATGAAATTTCAATTGCTCTAAGATCAACAACCCAAATTCAAAGTTGAACTATTAAGTTATCAATTCGCTTGAGCAAGGAGTTCTTGAATCATTAATTTTGCACGCTCAAATTTTTTATTTAATGTAGATTGATCGCTATTCATTCTGACTATCTTTTCAGTCTGTAGTATATGTGAGGCGAAGTGTGAAGTGGAGTAAGAAGTTTTTTGTTTGTCTTGAGTTGAATTTTCTTGTCCTTAGTAGCTTGGTTTCAAAGTGGGTTCTCTTAATTTCTTTGATATGTTGGTTATAATTGTTTGGGTTGTATGTGTGTCTCCTTGTAGCTCTATTTCAAATTGTTGAATTTTGCTTTTTCAAAAATGGGGAGAACTAGTGCGACAATTCATCCTGTTAGAAGGTCTAGCCATCTCAATGTGTTTGAGTGTCATGAAGATATAGCTCAGCATGAAGCCCAGGCTTCTCTTGAGGTTTCAAAGGGTAAAAGGAGGGATAGAGGTCATAAGAAGAAATCAATTATGCAAAGTACTTACTATTTGAGAAATAAAACCCTTATGGGAGAAGTGGTCAAGTTCAAAGGCAAGGAACTAGTGCAACCAGTGAAGAAGGCCAAGAAAAAAGAGAAAATTCATAGGGCATATCTGGGAAAACACAATTCTCCTATTGTACTTTTTGATACTCCTTTAGACGTTGAAGCTGATACTGACTTGGACTATAGCCAGTACCTCCATTCTTTGGTGTCATATGGGAGCTTTGATGATGATGTGGTGATGATCCTCCCAATTTCATTGAGGACAAGGTGCAGTCGAGCATTTTCTAATGCCGACAATTTTGAATAAGGTCACTTCCTTGTTTTAGTTTTTGATGACACCATGGTCTTTGTATAGGAGGTATTTTTTTTCATGTGTCCATGGTTTTTCTTTTTCTTTCCCATGCAGATGTGGAAGTCCTTTGGAAGATATGATATGGAATATTTTTTGTTTCAACAATTAACACTATGACAATGACTACTGGTGTCCTACACATGTTTTTTTTCCTTTTGTCCTTCCCTATTCTCAAATGGTTTCATATGAAATTGCCTGGGGAGTTCTTCAAGGATTCAATTAGAACTAGGTTTTTGAAATCAACTAAAATGAAAGTGAAATTGTAATACATTTGGGTGCTTGTTGCTCCTCTATTTTTAAAAAGGGGATTTCATGGCTGATAGAGGAGAGTTCAAAATTTTGAGTCTAGATAAGGTCACAATAAACACTATGCTCTAAAAGTAGAATAGAATGTAAATAGATACTTTAGTAAGATATATCAAAAGCAAATTTAAGATGAAAGTTATATTGTATACAAATCTTAAATATGGTTTTACAAAGAAATAACATAAATGAAGAAGAATTTTAGTCCTAAAGTGTTGCTCTCCTATGTGTTTTCTTCCAAGTTATGAATGGAGTTGTTAATTATGATTTCATTTATCTTTTTTCATTTGCACCAAATGGATGAACTTGTTTTATGCTTCAATTCAATGAGTTGATTAAATGCTAAAATGATGTCATTAGTTTGTTAGAAAAGGATATAGGATTTATTAAGGAAGTGGTATTTTGCAACACAGTGAGTTAGATGTTATAAACTGGCATTCTAATATTCATTTGATTTTTGAAGTTTAATCAAAATTTTATTACCATTTGATCACAATTTATAACTCTTTTTCTCCCTTAGATACTTGGCACGGATTGTTTTATTAGTTTATCTTGTGGTCACTTGAGCTAATATTGAATTTGGCCTAGGAAATTCAAGATGAAGAATGATTCATAAAATAATCTAAACTACATTTCTCCAACTATATGTATGTAAGTGCACTGCTTGAAATGAGTAACACTTCTATCTAAGGTTTGTCAAGCCTTTGATAAGGTGAGTTTCTTGTGATAGTGCATCTGTGTGAGGAAATACTCTTGACCTAATGTGAGATATTATGAGTATGCATGGGATTACCTTCCATGGGTCTGACATAGCCCAAAGATAAGTGAAGTACTAATTACTTTACTTAAGTGTTGGCCAATCCTCAACCTTGCTGATAATTGAGTTGTGGCAAATTCATAGGCAAGGACTGAGATTAAGTTTGGTTCTAAAAAAATAACCAACATGGTGATCCCATTAAGACATCCCTTTAAGCAAATTTTTAAAACAAGTTTTTGATCCCCTTAAAAAAAAAAATAGAACTTCTTTGATCCCTTTAAGAAAATTTTGAGAACTTCTTTGATTATGGTTATCACTATGATAATACCTAATAGGGAAGAATGGTTTTCCTACATTCGAAGATTATGAAACACATAAAAATATTGTACATTATTTACATTTGGCGGTAGAAACAAATATAAAACTAGATAGGTATCATGTAAGACCTACAAATAAAGACCTATGGACAATTTTGGTGGAAGAGGATGAAACAATCATAGATGCGTTACAAAAAAGAGAGGATGCAGATGGTACAATGGAATAAGTAAATACAAGTAAATATAGTTTTAGTTTTATATTGTCCTTTTAAATATATTAAATACATGTTTTGATATTTCTCAAGTGTGTTATTAGTTGAAATTGATTTGAATTGTCCTTTTATAGATCCTTAAGCTATCACCACAAAAAGGAGAGTCCATGCAGATTCAACCTAGACAACATGGAATACTTGGTAAAAATAGGTAATTATTAGTTAAATTATATTTAAATACATGTTTTGATTTTATATTGATATTGCTTGTACATAATTAATAGTTAAAATTTATTTATTATCCCTTTTTGTATCCTTAATCCATCATCACATTAATCTCATACTTTGAAACAAAAAGGAGAGGATACAAATTCAACCTACACACATGTGGAATACTTTTAAATATATGTACTTGAGTTGTCGTAATATAGATAGTTTTATATAAATTAAAATATGTATGTTTTGATGATTTCATTGATATTGCTTGTACCATTTTGATATCAAAAGGTGTTAAGACCTGCTACATTTCGGGCACAAGTTTCAGATGTTCTTGAGATGGCATAGCCAAATTTTGTAAATATTGTTTTGAGTTGACATATATGTAAATACATACTTGTAACACAGTTAAAATTTTTGTACAAATTAAAAATGCTTGTACATACACAGTTATACTCTATGTACTCTTATGTATCAAAATCATTATTCTATATATTTTGTTTGTTCAATGTGCATGTTTTCTTACTTTGAAACTTTAAATTTGATTGCATAATCACTAAATATCATGTATATTATTGTTAAATAAACTATATCAATTGTGTTTAAATATGAGACATGTACTTTGAAGTATTTCATCCCCTTAAGATGTCCTATTAGGACATATCCAAAATATTATACTTAATTATATCATTTGTTATGATCTGCCTCACCCTAAAGTCTAATACTTGTTTATATCACTTAAAATTTATAATTAATTATACTCTTCTTTGATCCCCTTATGACATCATAGTAGGACCCCTTAATACATCCGCTTAAGATGTAGTATTAGGACATATCCTAAATATTATACTTAATTATATATTTTTTATGATGATTCACCCTAAAGTCTAATACTTGTTTATATCACTTAATATTTATACTTAATTAAATACTCTTCTTTGATCCCCTTAAGACGTTGTATCAGGACCCCTTAAGACATCATATTATGACATGAATTAAATAAACATTGATACTATTTGACTTGTATAGAATGTGATTGTTATGATGAGTCATCCTAAATTCTAAGTCAACTATATCAATTGCAATTAAATATGAGACATGTACTTTGAAGAATTTCATCCCCTTAAGACGTCCATAGGTGAAGATGTTTGATATTATTTGATTAGTATTTTGAAATCATTTGGTTTAGGATGATGTCATTTACATGGAAACTTGTAGATTAACTTAGTTTTTTCTTTTAATAGATGATGTGACTCCCATTCCAATAGACAGTACCAAAAGAAAGGGTGGATGTAGAGGAAGAAGGATGTAGTATTTTGGTTGGATGGTATTATTTGTTTTGAAATCTTATAAATTAGTGTTTCTTGTGGAACATGAGGTCAAGAGGACTTATCTATTCTTAAGTTTTCCCTAGCACTTTACATGATTTGTAAATATGGGAGTACATGATTTAATTTCAAAACTTTAGCCTATTTTTGGATAATTAAGTTGTATGATTGTTCTTTTTATGTTGTGATTTAGAACTAGGAAATATGGTGTATACTTATAGAACATTTTTTTTGGAAAAGCTTGTTGCATTTTGATTGGTATTTATGTTTAGTTTATAGAATTTATTAATGCTTTTGTTCTCTAATATTGTATTGTATTGTTTATTTCTTAAAATTTCACCCTTTGTGGTATATAAAATAATTGCTTTTGTTTGTAGATTATGATTTATTCTTTTATTTTATTAGATAACCTATGTATTAGGACCCCTTAAGACATCCTATTAGGACATGAATTAAATAAGTGAAAATTGACTAATTGTCACTAATTATTGAATGTATATCATGCATGGATCACTAAATTTGTAAAGTTCAAAAATTGAAATGTCCTATTAATTTCAACTTTAATTTCGTATTTGTATTTAAACTTAAACAATAATAAAGTCCATTATTGACTATTAGTGTAATTGATATTTAATTACACTTGCATAACTTTACTTAGGTAATTTTAATTCCTAATTTAATTAATTCTCATCATTATCTTATTGAGCTATCTTGTTGCTCAAGATAATATTAAGGTTATGCATCTTTGCTTTTATAAAGCAAATCATATCTTGTAATTAAGAAATTTCTAAATAATAATTATTTGCACATCTTCTTGCAAATCTCTACTCTCTTTTTTTCTCTTCTGTGGAAGGTGATTTTCTAGTTTGCATTTTATATTTTGGTTTCTAACATGGTATCAGAGCCTTGATTTGCAACCACTTCTTAGATTTTTTAGAAAATCATTGCAGAGTTCGTTCGAGATTCCTCAAGGGTATCATGCATTGAGTTCATTTATGAGGCGCTTTGGATTAGATCGAGCTTCACCATTGGATTTAGAGCACTGGAAAAAGTCAGGATTGGCTTTTGTTTTGCAGATTTTGGCCATCATTTGCCAGATCTATGAGGGTTTCAAGCTCGGTGTTTTTTTGCAAGCATTGGGGGTAGGCAAATTTTTAGAGCATTTTGGGCACAAACGAAGGCCACCATTGTGTTCGCAATGGCCAAAAGCCCCAAGATCGCCTTTCATTTCGTATATTTTGGAGAAATTTGTTTCTGAGGAAAAAAAAAATTGCCAAGGAGGCTATACGACCTCCCCAGCTCGCTTCTGAGGCACCAAATTCAATTTTTTTTTTAAAAAACATGTTTTTTTGGATTTCATGCAGTGTCAAGCCAGTTATAAAGCACTTCACCACTGTTGCTCCGCCCGACAGCTGCTTGGTGGCTGCTCAAGCGAGGGGGACCACCAAAAGGCCGCCAACTCCACCAGCCACTGAGGGCTCCAAAACATACACTCGAGGTCTATGGGGACTAGTAGCTCGACATTCACCCAGCCAGCCGACGCTAGAATATTCTGAGGGCTCTACCGAATATTTCATCCATCTAGAATTTATTGGTAGCCAAAATTTTTTTCGTCAAGTGGGGGCTTTTTTTTCCCTAACGGCCTCCAGGCCATCAAATTTAACATCATGAAGTGCTGACGTCAGGGTGACGCCATCCAACTGTACGACACTCCAAGCCCCCTCCTAGCCCTAATTTTCCCTAACTTTTTCTTTTGGCATAACTAATCTAATGCAATCAAAAGGAGATATCGCCAAAAAGTATTCCAAGAACTTCCAAAGGGTATAGGTTATTTTTAGTATTTTTTTGTTTATATGCATTTATTGATGTTTGAAGTTAGATGTTCATTTTTGGCTTCTGAGCTCATAAATTTTTGCCATGATCTCTAATTTTCGTCTTCTTTGCGGCATTGGAATGGTATTGAGGAGCTCTATTTTGATGTCCATGCACTTTTTTCTATATCTATTCCAAGTTTATCATTATTCCAGATTTATCCCGATGGGTGTTTTGGAGATTACTTGGATGTTTTGGCAGTTGGAAAGGTGAAACTTGAATATTTGTACGCCTGTACAACATCATTTTATTTTCTGTTTATGCAGTATTTAGCATTCTTCCTACAATCATTGGGTTATTGTAATAAATGAACTCTAGATTTTATTCCATCTCCATTTTGATTTTATGAAAATCAGCATGGGGTTATTTTGGCTCTTAGTTTCTTTACACCATTACTTGACATAAATGGATTCATCGGTTCACACTTTAGATTGGGATTTTATGGTTATTGATCTGCATTGGTTCAAATCCTTCTCAGTTTAAGGGCCATGTTTTTATGGTTAATGTTCCAGAGTCTTCATGGTACTTGTTCCTATGGAAGAGTTTTAGTCACAATTTGGCATCAGCATTGAGATACACAATTTGGGATTATATCATTTCACGCATCGTTGTTTCAGACTTAGGGTTGTTCTAGTTTCAGAGTTTCCGTTGCTCGTGGAACTGCCCATCATCACATTATTATGATTTTGTTTTTTGGTTTCTGCAGACATAAGTATCTTTCCTTACTTGTTAGATTGTGGTTCTAGTGTTACTCCACAATGTTCTTCCAGTGCTTCTTGCAGCAATTATCTCATTGTAGGGGGGTTTTGTCCCACTGGATTTTCCTTCTCTACTTCATCATTGCATTTGTACTTGGGTACCTAATCAAGCCTTGTTTATCGGACCCATTCATGCTTTCTTGCATTCATCTTAGTTTTAGGTGCATGTTTTAGTCCCAAGTTGTACCCTTATAGTGTTAGTGTAATAAATATTTAATTACACTTGCATAACTTTACTTAGGTAATATTTAATTCCTAGGTTAATTAATTCTCATCATTATCTTATTGACCTATCTTGTTGCTCAAGATAAGATTAGGGTTATGTATCTTTTCTTTTATAAAGAAAATCATATCTTGTAATTAAGCATTTCCTAAATAGTAATTATTTGCACATCTTTTTGCAAATCTCTGATTTTTTTTCTTCTTCTTCTGTGGAAGGTGATTTTCTAGCTTGCATTTCAGATCTTGGTTTCTAACATTGACAATATACTAAGTCCATGAAACCAATATATATTAATTCCATAAGAGTAAATCCCATGAAATAAAGTGGACATGAAACAAAATGTTAAGCCCACGAGAAACCAAATATGTAGTCCATGAAATAATGAAATACAACCCATGAAATCATGTCTAACTCATATCATCTCTACAATCAAGAGACCTCTTCACACCATGCAAACTATGTGGATGACTTGGACCACTTTGTACAAGAGAAAGATGAAATTAGATTACAAGACGATTAAAAGTGATTTAATGAAAATTTAATTTATAATTTATCATTAAATTAAATTACCATGGTATCTAGCTCTAGATGCTTTGGTGCACCTAGATTGACCTCTAAATGCTCTAAATCAATCTATATATACAACAAAATAAATTTTAAATTAGATGAAAGTCTATACAATTAAAAATAATTTAATACAATTTAATTTAGAATTTATCATATTTAAATTGTACCATAAGTGGTTGTGCACTCTCTATTCCAGGACCTATTTGTACATGCTCAACTACAAGATGTGTCTCATGTTATAAAAGAAAAATAATTTAACATGTATGAGCTTATATATATATATATAATTTTAAATTTGATTAAAGTTATTCACAATCTATAAATTGGAGTTTACTTTAAATATAATAAAAAATTCAAATTACCATGATATTTGGTTGATTTGCATGTTCTCCTTGAGGTGTAACTATGACTGATTCAGGGCAGAAAGTGGTAGTACGAAAGTCCTACAAGGTCAAATTTAAAGCATGTATACTTGAATTAGGTTAAAATATATATTCAAGTTTGCACATTTTATGTAGAATTTTTTTTAAACAACCTGAAATTGAAATGCCTCATGAGTAGCCGCAACATCCAATGTTTGTATGATCCCCATTCTAATGGTTGTGTCAACCTATAAATGAATATAGACATTTAGTTCACTTATAATATTTACAAGTGCACATACACATTTGATATATAGTAAATTCAAAATTTTCATAATTGTAAAGTTATAATTGTGAAGCATTTTTGCCATGATCATTTTGATTTACACCTTGTATAATGTTTTCAGCTTTTGAATGTTCCCACACTCAAGTAAAGTTATCAAAAAAGTGCTCAATACGCCACGTGGTGGTTGCATGACATTCATTCTTCACCTTCTTTTTAGGAGAGAGTCGGGACACATGTCAACTCATCAGATATTTTTTCAAGGAGCTATATTCATGAGCTTGAGAGTTTCCACCTGTTCAACACGTCATCTCTTTGTTGTGGGAAGATTGCACTTCTTATGAAGCGATATCTTTTGGGAGTTTGGTGGAGCTTGCTGGCCTTTTTGTTTTCTTGGTTTTCAAGATGGAAGCTTTGATTTGGTGCCATTACATGATGTGATTGGTCAACTAGACCATTTTCTAGGGTATTTTATAGGATTTGATTGTTCACAGAAAACTATCTTTGCTAAATATCTAAAAACCATTAATGCAACAGTTGAGAATTGATGAGAAAAGATTATTGTGACCTAACTAAAGATCTATGATCAGATCATGTGCTCTCAAAGGACAACATATGGAAGTAATTACTTCCATTTTGTGGTGGCATTTTATTCTTTGTATAGCTATAAATGAGAGGCGGTGATAGAGGAAAGGGTTGGACTCCAAATTTCAGATTCCTTTGCTGAGAAAAAGTTTCTCTAGTTTTCTTAGGTTATAGAACTATTTTTAGAAGTAAATTTTTTAGAATTGCTTTTTTTTGGCATGTTATATCTTTTAAAGCTCAAAATATTGTCGGATTGGCATCTGACCTCCATTTTAAAGTTGATTTGATATTTAAAGCATTGATTATTGAGAAGAAATATTTTAGACTATGCATGTATGGCCTTTATCAAGCTTTCTTTCTTTATACTTTCATTCTAAATGAAACACTATGTCAAGATGAATTTGAATAGTTTAAGTGGCCGGTTTCCATGCAGTATGCTTGTATGGTAGAATAATAACTTATGAAAAATGGATTATGTCAGTGGACTTCTCTATTTTTTTGAAGGGTTGTTGTTTTGTTATATTATGTTGTATTATGAGAGAGAGTTTATGTAATTTTTGAATGTTTTTCTATTTACCTTGGAAATCTTTATGTTTGATCCAACCTTCATGAACACTACCTGTAGAAAGATTTGAAAGTCTACACTATGCTTGTTGTTAGCCTTTACTATTCATTCTCTTTCCAACAATGAAGGGTTGTGGCATTCTATGTCTAATTATATCACTCATAGGAATTATTGGGTTTGAAATGTTGTAAAAGCTTTGGTGCATCACCATTTTTATGTTTTATGTTTACATTTCCTTCTACCCTTTTCTATGAAACCCAAAGAAGAGTCGGCTTTCTATTAAAATCCTAGAGGTATTCAATGAGGCGCAAATAAGTCTCCCACTCTTTGAATTTCCCATAAGACATTTAGGGAGGTGCAAGCTTTGATGATCAACAGTTCTTTTTCTAATATGCCCGGTGGGACATGAGGTTCTCTAAATGCCTAATTAGAAGTCAAAAATATTTCTTAAATTAGGCTAAGGAAAGAAACTCAAAGTTTCATGCCCAGAGTCCAAACATGAGCATCTTCAAGAGGCCATTTCTAGTACTCCCAGTTACCTACCTAGGTAACTAGGAGAAGAAGAATTACATGTTCTATATCACCTATAAGGAGCAATAGATTGAGAAGTAAGAGCCCAATATCCAGATCCTTATCTACTCCACCTGCAGGCTCAACCTTCCAAATTATAATAACTATATACCCGATTCATAGGAATATTTTATCTATGGCTCATGTACCGGCCCCTACTCCTAGAAATTTCATAACTTGGGATAGTGGTAGTATGCTATGACCACCTACACCCCTATATGTATGGCCTGTTATACCCACTAATTCCCTCAAGGCTATCCCAAAATTCTCTAGAGAAGATTTCAAATCCCCCTCCAAACACCTTCAAGATATAGCAGAGGTATATAGGGTACATAACATAGTGGAGGAAAACATCACTTTGAGGTTGTTAGCTGCCTCTTTTAACGGAAAGGCCCAAGATTGGTATCGATCCTTAGGCTTGGGTTCTATCATCTCCTGGGATCAACTCAGAGAAAGGTTATTTGAATGCTTCTTAGAGAAAGGAGATTGTTCTTCATTGCTACAACAACTAATAACCATCAAGAGAGCTCCACGAGAGGCCATGAACAATTTCAACATTAGGTTTCACAAGACCTGGCAAAGGATCCCTGTAACTGCTCGACCCCCAGCTATGATAGCATTTATATTCTATTTTGAGGCCCTCAATTCGGACATTGTAGTAATGATAACATCCATGGGAGTGGATATCTTGCCTGATGCATATGAGTTGGTTGTGCACATGGAAAATAATATGATCGATGCTAAGAATATTTTTCCATGAACTTAGATGCTTGTATTTGTAGAAATATATGGTGGTCCTCAGGAAGAAGTTATTCCAAAATATTCTACTACACAACTAATGTCAACTACACCATAGTTTATTTACATGTATCCCACTACTCAAAAAAGAACGTTAGGCATTTCCTCTATTGTAGTGGATATCAGTGACATGAAGAGTCTCATGTAGAATTTTGTTAATGAGTTGGTTATTATCAAATAATAGCAAGAGACACCTCTAAAGAAGACCACGCAAGCCTATGGTAGAGGAAATCCATCTTATTAGAAGAATACATACCAAGGATCCTCTAGAAGAGGAGGTGAATAGATGATGTCTACGAACTAGATAGTTCTAGTCACCATGTTGATACAGATAGTCAAAGATAGCCAGAGTAAAGAGTTAATTTTGGGCCAAAATAATTTGGTGGAAGATAAGAATGTATGATGATTTTTATGCA
Organism: Sequoia sempervirens; assembly: GCA_007258455.2. Lineage (NCBI taxonomy): Eukaryota > Viridiplantae > Streptophyta > Pinopsida > Cupressales > Cupressaceae > Sequoia > Sequoia sempervirens. The sequence goes on along the minus strand of VDFB02054338.1, from coordinate 13,211 downwards.
ATGATAGTCATATGCCCCAAAATTATTTGAGGGGGAATATGCAACAAAAGATAATGGAACAAAGAAGCAAGGGTGTGCTCCCAAATGCAAATGAACATCAGTACTCCAAAATGGAAAATGCTCATTTCCAAGCACCAATGCAAAAAATGTACTTGGAACAAGAGCTAAATATTGCGCTCGACCAAGTACTACTTAAGTATGAGCCACTTGAGAAAGGAATCATGCAATTAGATGGGAAGAAGGTTCTGACTATTGGTCAGATAAAAGATCTATCTATGACCCTCTTCTCATGTCCAAGCCAAATAGTCACACAAGAAGTAGTAGTGATAGATAGTCCCCCAGTCTTTAGAATGTTTCTTTCAAGAGATTTCACTACGAAGCTTGGTGGATACTTAGCACTCGATTGGTCCCAACTAATATTGAGAACCAAGAACAGGGCAAAGATGAAGATTTTGTCTAAATCTTTGCATCCTCAACACATAGTGGAAAATTTTGTCCTATGCTTTAAAGTAGTGCATACCTCCATCTCTCAGTAGGAGAGATATTGTGTAGAGATGGTGGAAGATGAATAAGATACAAGTGATCATACTCCCAAACAAGAGGAGCTACTCAACCAATTCATCCACTTTGACCCGTTCAAAAAATTTCATGCAATGGGGCTAGGAACCTATGTGATTTTTGATGATGATCACGTCTTTCCAAAATTAATGAAGGATCAGGAGGAATATGATGATCCATGTGATAATCATCTATGGATCTTGTATTTAAATTACACCAAGTGTAAAGTTGGCTCTGGAGTGGGTGTCTGACTAGTGTCACCAATAGGATAAAAAAACCTCAAAGCTTACCATTTTAAGTTCTCTTGCTCAAAGAATGATGCTGAGTATGAGGCCTTAGTCCATCGTCCGATCCTTGCAGAACAAATGGGTGTAAAGAGAGTACAAGATTTTAAAGACTCTGAGTTAGTGGTGAGCCAGGTCCATGGGAAAGAAGCCACGAAGAACGCAAGAATGAAGTCATAAATACATTGGATTTGGGAATTTATTGAGAGCTTTGAAGCCTTCAATATATAAATTGTTCCCCAATCTCAAAATAGTGTCACCAATTGGATGGCTTCTACTGGTTCACAATTCGAACTAGTTTCCAATTTAACCAAGTAGAATGCGATGTAAGTCATTGTCTGGCCTTCAATTCTTGACAACAATGAAAATTGGAAAAAAAATTTATGATGAAATTCAAATTGTTTCCTTTATAAAAAAAACAAGAACAACTTCTGATTATTCACCACTAGGAGTAGAATTTCCTAAAGAGCATGTCATCTAGTTAAAAGGGAACAAGCTTCATCGAGGATTAATTTCCCTTGAGAATCTCTTTGATTGTGAGGACATAAGATATGAAAAGTAGAGGCTCGCTGTGGATGAAAAGGACTATGAAAAGCTTGATGCCAGAGGTGGTTGAAAGTTAAAGGTCAAAAGGGAAGTTCCTCATAAAGACAAGAAAAAATTAAAGGATATGTTGGTTCTTTTTACAATGTAACCAGGTTGGTCTTCTAATCTACCTATGGAATTTCCAATTCCAATCAAGGGTAGCTCGAAGGAACTGGACCAAGTGAAGAGGACTTTAAAAGCCTCCTACACTTTGGGCTTTGCAAGAGCCAGGAGGGTGATCCCTAAATGTGTTTACAACCTCTGCACCATTATTATAAACAGCATTAACAATAGCAGATAATCTCACTTAATAGCTCAACACGATAGAATAATATCAACTAGAATTGGTTGTTCATAGACAATATCAACTATCTAGAGCATGAGGTAACTAAACACAATCCATTGTATAAGATAGTCATTGATTTGCAATTTGTAGCAAGCTCTAGGCAAAGACAAACAAATACTGAACTACACTAATAAGTGCAACTTAGATCAGTGCCATAAATCCATTGCAGGAGTCAAATTCATAACCATCTAGAGGTGTATGATAGATTTAATACATGAAATATAGGATCCCTGACAATATTGCATTACAATTTCATCAGTATGCATTCTAACCCAATACTACTTATCAAATCCTTATACAAAACATATCCGCCTATAATCCCATTCAAGCATTTTAATTAATTCTTTGAATTAAAGCTAAAATAGAATCATACACTCCACAATAGTGAGATGGATAAAACAACCCTTAGTTATTTCATTCAAAGTTCAGATATGCATGTATAATGGAGAGACATGAGCTTGAATTTATCATTTCAACTCAAATGCTAGTACTGTTATACAACATTAAATCCCCATGAACTCAAAACCTGTTATAGAATGACTTAACACCTAGATTGCATTTCTCTAAAACCATCGGACTTTATAATTTTCTCTGCAACTTCACCTAGACTCGACAAAATTATCTAACTTGTTAACCCGTACTTCTAGCCTTGAAATCCTTCTTATAGAGAAAGAAAGAGAAAAAAAGCATTAGGGCAAAAAGTACACATGTCACCAGCCAATTGGAGCACCTGGTGATATTCCAAAAATTGTTACAACAACCACTACCCTAGAGAATATTAGTGTTCATCATGTCAGCTAACGAAAGTTGATGCAACAACAAAAACCACAACAAACCCATGCTGTGAATGCCATCAACACAAAACTGGAACCGTTGTAACCGCAACATCTAATTTGCCACCTATTAGTAGTCCACTATTTTTACTATCAACCTTTTCATTTAAATGCCTCAAGACTGTAGTAACAATCTCCTTTAGCTTTGAGAAAGATCCATCCTTACTTACATTTAATAATGTCTGCAATTCATCAATTCTTTGAAAGAGCTGCTTCTTTGTAGGATCAACACAACACTCTATTTCTTCTTCAATTTCCTCTTGAGAAGGGCTGACAGAAGGATTCTGATAGGGAGACCCTAGTGTGGAAATAATTGGAGAAGCAAGAGGCACTAACCTTGCTGTGGAAGGTAATGTACTGGTTCCTAGAGCACTTGATGTCTCCCCAATCTATTTATACCTAAACCTTTCCACCTCAGTTTGCAACTCAAAATTCTTCTGATGCATCTTGCTGTATTCCTCAATCAAGAGGTTATACTTCTACATTAGGCTCTTCTTTTCATCCTCCTCCCTTTCAATATTCTTTTGGGCCAATTTAGCCACATTCATAGTCAAATTAGTAGCCTCGGTGGTTGAGGTCTCTGAAGCTCTCTTTATTATTAATCCTCCTTTGAAATTTGGATTAATATTAGAAACATCTAGTTTTCTCCCTTGTGGGGCCAATGCCCAAATTACCAAGGTTTCATACTCGTCACTGAAAGCAAAGTCTTGAAGTGTTTCCTTGACTTCTTCTTCACTAGAGTCTTGCAAGGGATGCTTGGACTTTAGAATAGCATTAAATGCTACAACATCTGCAATGTCCCATTAAGGAAGAATCAATAAACCATCCCGACTCACCAGTTTTCTTCCTTCTTTAGGAGTGATGTTCTTGAATTCTTCCATCTATTCAGCTTTCACTTCCTCATCATTCTCCTAGTTTGACCTGTCAGGTCTTAGTTCTCTTCTTTTCTTACATTTATCTTGATATTCTTTAAATTTCATCATCCATACCAATTGCAAAAATACATGAGTTTTTACAAATGTATTTTCATATAGAAACTCCTTGCATGCTTCCATTCTTGCATCTTGTACACTCTTGCCTTTCATATCTAAATCAGATAAAACCAATTCAGTTGGTCTAGGAGGGGAAGGCATACCAACTTGCATGTCCTCATCAGTCACAATGATTTCATCCATCAAATTCTCCTTTGGTTGATCAATTCTTTGCCCCTTAGGGCTTGGCTCAGATGGTGGTGATGAGGGACTACCTTTTGGTGATGACTCTAAATCAATAATTTTGATTGCCCTAGGCACTTTCAATTTTGGACCTGGTTGTGGAGGCACCTTCATTATTTTCTTTCCTTTTTCGTCCACTTCTTCCTCATCACTGTTACTATCCTTTTTCCTTCTATAAATGGAACACCTTTCTGTAGGCTGATATGTTGGCCTTGTTTCAATTGGTCTAGAACCTTGTTCTTGGACAACCAGACTTAGTTCCATGTTTATCTTTTTGGTTCTCAAAGTGCCCATAATCTCTTTGAAGTTCTCCATCACAAAATAATTTTTCTTATGGTATGGACTGAACTCCAACAATGGATCATACTTGGGATCTAGTTTGTGCATAATATCTAATAAATTATCATAAGCTATCCATTTCTCCTTGTTCAAATCCTGCTTATTTAGATGGAACTCATTCCTAATAAGGTCTTCAGGGAAGTTGAACTCATGCAAAAACTTTCCATCTTTTATTCTTTGTCTGAAAAGAGCAAAGAAACCCTCAAGATCATATTGCCGCTTTGGACCACACCTCAAAAGGTAATCATCAAAGAATTTATCAAAATGTACCCAACCTCCCTTTGTAAAGGAAAAATCAGACACCAATGTATAATCAAGGAAAAATGTTCGCTTTCCCCTCCCAGTGAGATTGTCCTCATGAATACAACCTATTTGCCACATAACTTCTACAAATCCCACTCTTGGTGGCGCATTGTATGGAAGTATATGAGGGGATCCTTGTAAACCGTATGCTCTCAAAATAATGCTAACTGAGTATGGGATAATGTCACCCCAGTTATGGTAGACTTTTAATTCTGACTTCCTCCCCTTTGGCCTGAGGAAATCATGTAATTCCTTAAGGATCCTAGGTATATTCACCATCAATCTAGTCCTCAATCTGGAAGAAAATTAATTATGAAATTGCACATAACTGGTGCTTTCCTTATTACAAGATAAATTTGCAGCCCATATCTGTATTGGAAATCTTTCTCCATCAATTGATTTCCTTAATTTCATCCTCTCAGAGAAAAAGTCAGCGTTCTTGAACAAGAACATATGCATCAGCATAGAATACCAAAAGAATTGAGTGTCGGTATCATTGTTCTGCAACTTTGAAAACCCTTCATGTATGCAAAGTCATAGGTCACAGAGAAGTTAGGGTGTTGTATTTGCACCCCCATGAACATGTAAGCAATGGGCATCACCACACTAGGACTAGAACCCAAAATATAACACAATGAATATAAAGTGGTCAGGAAATGATTTGAAAAACAATTTAATCTGAAAGGTTCCTAGTCACTAGGGCTGATATGAAATCTTGAACCTCCTGCCCTAGCTAAATGAGGTGGAAGAAACTTAGCTCTAAAAAGAGACTTTAATTTTGCATATTCCTACTTCATCTCCTCAAGATTGATAGGGACCAAGTCTTCACTAGGTTCACTCAGGTCAAAAATCTATTGGACCTCCTCTTTGTTAATACTTAATAAAACCCTTCCATCATTATCTCTGATTACCCATGTGACAGGGTCATATCTTGCAACTACTGGCCTAAGCAGGTCTAGATCAAGGAACACATTTGGTACCACTAGCTTCCCCATATCATACATCCATCCATTTGAAAAGGGGTGAGGAAAATTCCTCTTCCCATACCACAATCTAAGCATTTCAAAGTCTGTGAGAGGAACCCTAGGATAGGCAATGTTGGAGCAATTATACACTAACCCTTCCCCTAGCATTTTCCCTCGCATCAGAACCAATCCCTTCCTTCTATCATTCATTGACAAGGGAAATTGATCCAGGAAATCATCGTACAGGTTTCTTTTCAAATATTCAATCTGGCTAGAATGTTGCTTGGGTGATGCCATTTTAGACAAACTAGGGCTTATTTACAACATTATAATTCAAATAGCTAGGACTTTAACCAGAGATAGAAAATTAAAGGACAAATCACTGCAATTTATCACAACTATAATTAAACTATATCCCTAACACATTCATCAACAAGCTCACAACAAATCCTTTCCCAAATTCAAGTGCAGAATGACTAGGAGGCACATAAAATAAACTCACGACTTTGCTCGCAGAAATCCCAAATTCTAGCCGTAGAGACTCGCAATTCCACCCTTAGCTCTGAGACTGCTCCGCTAAATACTTGAATGCTTTGTGATACAAATAAAGCTGAAGGATTGATTTTATGTCAATCAAATTGTGCTAGCAAGTGTCTAATCCACTAGTAAAGCTCACTCGTGCACTGCACGAATGACTCCAACCATATTTGATGCAAATTTAAATCTTAGTTGTTGATCCTTCAGTTTGATCAAATCATCTAATGGCTACCTTCAAAATAGGCTGATGCAATCGCCAACATGGCAATAAAGGGCCCACCATACCATACGCCATGAAAGAAATCCATGTGGTGGTTGCCAATAACATTGCAATCGGTAAAGATCCTACAACTTTGCATCGCGTGATGGTAGGCAACTACAGATCTTGAATAGCGATGATCATGTTCCTTCAAAACATTAGTCAGCCTTATCATTATCTGTCGAGCACCTTTTCCGCTGAGATCATAACATCTTCATTGATGTGAAGCACGTGCATCTCACAAGCATTTTAGTAACCTGCAACATAACATATGAAAGTTGGGTTAAAGTATTTCATTGTTTCTTCGGCTCCACCAGATGAGACATGTGGCAATCACCCACAATATCGCGATCAGTAAAGATACTGCAGCTTTGGATCACGCGATGGCGAGCAACTGTCGATATCTGATGAAGATTGATCGATGACACACAAACTGATCTCCTTCGGCCATGCCAAAAAAGGACACGTGGCGCCTACCCATGATATCACGATCAATAAAGGTTCTGCACTTCTTGATCACCCAATGGTGGGAAGCCATTGATATCTTAAGGAAATTTGATCAATGGTAGCACAAATTTGATCCCTTCTATAAAATAAAACATTCATTAAAAGGACAGGGGGACATTACAAGGAAGACGGTAAACAACGCCATAAGTTATTTTAAAAAATGATGAAGCATGAAGTCATCCAAGACTTAGGGAAAATAAAACCCATGGAGGAAATAAAAATTAAAACCAAAGGGACCAAGCCTAGACGAAACAATGGGGCATAAGTTACTTAAAAATCCTTCCAAAAGTAACAACAAAATAGATCCCACCCCAGGCATAAAGTAAACATAAGGGTTTTACATGAAGGAAAAGCTAAAACCCCACAACTAAACATAAGGGTTTTCCAACACCATGAAAGACCAGTGACATAAGGCAAGGCATGAGTGACAAACAAGGCATACAAATTTGAAGCTCCATCAGTGGCTCCAATTGGGGACATTCATTCTACTGGAATGAAGCAAGAATTTAGAATCTCAAGCACAGCAAACCAAGAGGTAGAGATGACCAAAAAGGGATTGTTCAGAAAAAACAACCCAACTATATACAGAATATATACAAAATATACAAATCTAAACTACTATTCATGGAAAAGATTACTTCAAGTGAAGTATAACTTCAAGAACTTTCCATGAACTGGAAATTCAAGAATATTCCTTGTCATATCTTGGAGGAAGTAAGAATCTTCACCCCACTTACCATTGATAAAAAATGGACCCAACCAAATTGCATCAAATTTTCCATGTTTCCCTTTATCTTCCAGTCTGGCATCCCACATTAAAACCAAATCTCCATCTTTGAAACTCCTTGCATTTTACTTCTTGTCATACAAATTCTTTACTTGCAACTGCAACTTTGCATTTCTCTTTTGTGCTTCCCTCCTGGTTTCATCTAATTCTATAAGAGCTTCCACTCTCAATTGTGTCTCATCATCAATTTCATTATCATACATCTAGAAAAACTTATACATTTCCATTAAGTTGTTTTGGGGCAACCTGAAATTTATCCCATAAACCAAGTCAAATGGGGCACAACCTATTGCCTTCTTCACAGTTACCCTATCTTCCCAGATTGCTAATGTAGCTTAGAATCCCAAGCCCTCTTATTCTAATCAAAGATTTTTTTAGTAATCTTCATCAAGATTTTATTGCCTGATTCTACTTTTCGATTTCCCTATGGGTGGTATGATGATGAATAATAAATTTGGATGCCATGCTTAAGGCTATTCGCGAGTGGGTTTACTAGATGCAGCATAAAATTACCGCAGTAATGGAGCGAAGCAGGTTCGGCGAGTGTGGGGTGCATGTAAAATTTTGGTTTACAAAGAAGACATAAGTATGGTATGTTTTGCTTAAGTTGGTATTCTAAAATTGTGAAGGCGTAATGAAGAAGAGTAAGCAGCGAAGCAATTCTGCCGCAGATCTCTCACTCAAAATTTCTTTTGCTTGATCTTGGTCAGCACACTTCAACATGACACCTTCTCCATTTCTCCACCAGAGCTTTCCATCTATGATAACATATTTGATAGCATGTAACTTCAATGTTCTTTTCTCATTTTCACTCAAGTTGTCAGGACATTTCACTCTTTGGAAATAATATATCACATCTTTATACCATTCAGAATGCTCCATATCACATATGTGTGATCTATTCTCCTCTTCTAGAAAATTTATCTGATTTGTTTCCAGATTACTTTGGGCCATAAGCTTGGCCAATCCTTATCCCCTCACTAGTTTGGTAATATGGACCTCAATATTGAATTCCTAGATCTGATTTATCCACCTACACCTTCTTCTTGACACTTCCTACTATGTGAAAATTTCCTTAACAACAACACTAGGCACATAAGCAATTACAATAGCTCCCATCAAATAAGGCCTAAGAGCCTTCACTGATTTTACCAGTGCATATGCCTATTTTTCATTTATATCATACTTAAGTTCTGCAACTTGTAAAGATTTGTTGAAAAAGGCCACAAGCTGTTCAAAACCTTCTGCATTCTTTTGCAATAACACAGCTACAATTGTGTGGAATGAAGCAAATGAGAAAATTTGTAATGGTTTGGAAAAATCAGGGGTTCTCAAGACAAGAGCCTCCTTTATTGCTTTCTTAATGGCTTGGAAAGCCTGCACAGACTCATTATCCCAATCAACCTTGGCTCCTTTCTTGAGCATTTTGGAAATAGGGTGAACTATCTCAGCAAAATTTGTCACAAACGTCCTTAATAAGTTTATTTGTCCAAAGAAAGATTGTATTCCTTTGACATTTCAGGGCTATGGAACATTATCAATTGCAATTACCCTCTCTAGATCAATTTTTACTCCATTGGAAACAATATGTACCAATAATTTTCCCTCTAATACTCCAAACACACATTTCTTTGGATTCAAAGAAATACCATACTCCAAAGCTCTAATGAATATCTTCTCTAGATGCTCACAATGATCCTTTTCCTTTTTAGAATATGCTATCAGGTCATCTTGGTAGATCACGAAAAACAAGTTAATGAAATATGAGAATGCCACATCCATGGCTCTTTGAAAAGTAGCCCCTGCATTTGTTAGACCAAATGGCATTCTTACATAAACATACATTCCCCATGGTGTGGTGAAAGCGGTCTTAAATTGCTCAAACTCTTTGACCATAAGATGGTTATAACTAGAAAAACCATCCATCATAGACATTAATTCACAACATGTCACCCTTTGCAACATGGCTTCCATATTGGGTAATGGATAATTGTCTTCTAATGAAGACACATTCAAATTTCTGAAATCTACACATAATCTGATGTCTCCAGTTTTCTTTCGTATTGGTACCAAGTTTGACACCCAAGATGAATGTCTAATTGGCTTGATGATTCCTGCATCCCTTAGTTTCATCAATTCTTCTTGCATTTTGGGGGCTAGAGTGGGATTAATAGGCCTTTGCTTTTGTCTGAATGGTCTAGCATCATCACGCAAAGGAATCTCATGTTGGAAAAGATCCTCCCCGTATGCCTTAAGGTCATCGTAGGACCATGAAAATAGATGCCTAAACTTCCTTAATAAGTCAATTAGAATCCTTCTCACCTTTGGTGACATTTTCTTTCTAATATACACCTTCTTTGGGGATGCTTTTGTTCCAAGATTTATCTCTTCCAAGTCATCAGGATGGGGAGCAGTGTAATTAGCCTTTGTCTTATCTTGATTATCAAACACTCTTTCTAGTACAACTAGACCCTTGGTAGTTGTGTTTATCTTTAACTGAATGACCTCATTTCCAAATATCGTATCCTTACCATCAATATTTTCAACAAAAGCTCCAAAGTCAATTTCCTGAATTTCATACTCTCCCACACAATTCAAAAACCTTAATATGTCATCATCATTATCAAAAAATTGCCAATTTTTTATATTATAAGGGACAGATGGCCTGGTTTGCACCTCGACCTTTGAAATTCCAGCATAAGATATATCATTTGGTTTTAATGCAATGTTGGCTAATAAATCTGCCACCTTATTTTGACCTCTTTTCGTCCATCCTATGCCAAATGCATCAAAGCTCTCTAATTCATCCCAAACAACATTCCTATACTATTTCAACCTATTTTTCTTTGATACATAGTTGGATCTAACTTGAGAGACCACAAGCTCAGAATCCCCAATTGCCTTGAGCTTCTTAATCCCATGTTTTTCAGCCAATCTCAACCCTAATAACAAGGCTTCATACTCTGGCACATTATTTGTGCATTCAAATAATAGAGTGAAAGAGAACCTGAATGTCTTTCCACTTGGTGATCATAACAAGACACCTACATCAAAGCCTTCCTTTGAACTTGCACCATCAAAATACATAGTCCACAAGTCATCAGATTCTAACAATTGTTTTATTTTTGTATCAATCAATGCAGTAGGCTTGTCACAATTGCTAGAAAATTCCTCAACCCTAAACTCATCTATACCACTATCAATAAAACATTTCATATTTTCAATCGAGCCATGCTCAATCATATGAGATACTTTCGATTCTCTTTCAATTTTTACATCCTTACCATCAATGGAGAAAGTAGCAAATGAAAAATTACATTGCATGTTACCCCCCATTGATGCACTCCATTTTCTTGACAAGAGCATTCCAAAATGAGGTGGGATGTCTGCAACTAATACAGTCATGACCAAATTCTTGTCAGGGTACTGAGTCAATTTATAAGGCAATTCTCTAATAGTTCCAATAACTGGCACTTCTCTTGCATCCATAGCATAACATTTACCTTGAGTAATATCTACTGTCAAGCCCATTGCCTCCATTATTTTGACTAGCATAACATTATTTGATGCACTTGAATCTATCATACAGTTCTTTAAAGTTTTCCCATTTATATCCACACTTAAGAAAAAAAGGGGTTATGTTTTCAAGGCACATGTTAATATAATTTCCTAAATACACAGGGGGAATTTGTGATAAAATTCCCTCAACTTCCTTTTCTTTCTCTTTATCCTTTGCTTCTTTACCACTTGCTTGGTCTTATTACCATCAACATTTGTGATCAAGGCTATTATCTTTTCTTTGTGTTCATTTATTCTCATCATTTCTAACAAAGGTACAGTTACTTTAACCTGAAAAAGCACATGAAACATATCTATAGGTGTATATTTAGGTAGATTAGACATTATACCTTCATCATTTTCTTTTCTCTCTGGTTGATTACTTCCTCCTAGCTTCTTTTGCTTCTTATCTTTTGCAACAGGTTTAGCTACCTTTGCAATCACCTTGGTCTTCACTAGTGACGAAGTCACATCTTCTTGAGGCTTTGGGGTTTCACTCTTTTTAGTCCAAACCTTATCATTCTTAACCTCTTTGACTTTTACATCTTTTTTGTTTTCAACCTTAACACCTTTGTTTTTATCCTTTTGTTCTTTAATAAACAAGCCAGTAGGTTTACCCTGGTCACTACCCACAGTCATATTTCTCAATTGAAGTGAACTTGTCATTTGAGCAGCCATTTCTTCAGTCAATCTTACAATCTTCTCTTCTGGTGGTCTCCTTAAGGACACTAAATCTTCAACCTGCTCCATATTGCAAGCATTATGATCAAAATCATCTTCTCATCAGAAAAGACCTGTTGATGATAAGTCTCACTTCTCTGCCTCTGATTTTCCACATTAGCTTCCTATATTTCATCATTAGAGGAACATTCTGCCTCATCAATGTATGATCTAGCCATACAAAAATCTACATTATCCTGCTCATATTCTGATGTCTGCTCCTGAGCATCCTCCTCTATTTCCTCAACAACAAGCAATTGAGCAACACCACAGTAATTTTGATCATGTGGATGTTCACACACTTCACACCATGGTCTATCTGGTACTAGATTCACTGAATGTTTCTACAAGGGGTCCGGCATATGCTAATCATTTTTAGGCTTCTGGCTAGGCAAGATTGGTTTTCCATCTTTCCAATTTGTATTGTAAGGATAATTTTGCAATCTAGGCTACCTATCATTTCTATTATAGGATTTCCTTTCATTTCCTATACCCTTCTCTTGCTTAGCAACAATTTACTTTATATCTTTCAGAGTATTATAAACCCTTTCCCACTTTTCATCTTCCTTAGGCTTTGCAATCGAAACCTTCTCAGTCCTATTCTTAGAATTTTTTAAAAGTGTAGGTTCTTCTCTCCTACCATACTTCCTAGAAGCTCTTCTATTACTCTCAATAGTTATAGCTCCACCCTAAATGCATCCCTCATAGTTTGAGGGTCCTTATCTCTGAGGAGATATGCCATTTTAGCATCAAAACCATTGAAATATGTAGTTAAACAAACATTTTCATCAAGTCTCAAAACTTGAAACAATTTATACATTGCTTTTTGAAATCTTAAATTAAACTCTATCACAAGCTCATTCAATGACTTTTTCATGCTATTAAAATCATTTAACATAAAAATAGCATTAGTTTTATCACCATAATGCTCCTTGAAACACTTCTCAAACTCATCCCATGAACCAATACTAGCATTAGGTAGACCTCTATACCAATCCCTCGCATCTTCTACCAGAGATTGTACAAACAATTTCATTACAACATCTTCATTTTCTACCTCATAATCATTTAGTATTTCCATAAAAGCTTTGAATTGTTCCTCTATTGTTACAACATTATTGCTAGCAAACTTATTCATCTTTTCTCTCAAGTCAGCATGGATGGGATTTGGATAACCAGGGATACCATAAAAGAATAATAGCCTATACATTTCCAACTGTATAGGTCATCATTGAAATAATCCTTCATTCATCTTAGGATCAACACCATACCCTAAATCTTGTACTCTAGGACCATCCTGATTTGGACTTATAGACCTATTTGCATGAGTCTTCAGGCTAGAATTATTTATGGTGGGGTCTAGATTATTTTTAGGACCGCCCTTTAAAACATCTTGGCGATTTGATGAGGTTGCAA
>VDFB02054337.1:0-18874 GCA_007258455.2 Sequoia sempervirens | reverse complement strand
CATTAAAATTCTTCATTTTTAGGTGAGACGATCCTATAAGCATTGAAAAGTTCAATAAGGGTGTCAATGGAGAGGATTCAAACCTAAAATCGACAACTTAAAAGCGAGAGATATTCTCTTTTTGGAGTTGTGGAGGCATAGACCCTTAGAGGGGGTCCTACATTCCAAAATCTATGGTACGAAGGTTGCCATATCATCCACCCTCTACTTCAGGGTGGCAATTTTTGCATCCTTATCTTCAATCTCTTCAACCCTCTTTTGAATTTACTTCTTCAATTTTTGTTTTTCCTTTTTCCATTCTTCCTCCCTCCTTTGTATTTCTTTCCATAAATTCAGAATTGTCATATGTATTGTAAAATCAAGAGGATTATGAATTCCTACGAGTCTTTTTGTCGATGGTGGCTCCTCATATAGTACTATCTGCATGGACTCAAGTTGTCCAGTTGTTTTCTAGTGGTGGGGGTACTACTTCTTCTCCCACTTCTTCTTGTAAGGTCTTTTGTTCTTGTTCTTGTTGTGGCTGCAGGAACTCTTGGTCTGGTTTTGACTACTATTGTTGGACCTCTTGCTTGTAGTGCAGGAAATCCTAATTTTCCTCAAATGCTTCTGCAATGTTAGCAAGATCGGCCAATGTTATATTTGTTGCTCTCCAAAATATATCTTCTTTTTCAACATTCACCTACCCCAATGGAGCTTTAGGGTCCTCATGTGATGTCTCACCAGGCTTAGGGCTTTCTTGTGGAAGCATACCAATCACTAGCTCAACTGGTCTTGATTTCCTAGGAGGTCTCTAACATTTTTCTTTGGTTGTAGGATGAATAGTGTCAGCCTTCCCCTCCTTAGAACTTGGCACCTTTTTTTCTACAAGTTGTCTTTTAGCTTTCCCTTTTCTCATTTTTACTTCTCTCTATTGTGCCCTAGTTCTCATCAGGGTTTCAAGTTGAACATCATCATCAAAATCTGATACAAAGCTTTCTTTTTCTGAGTTATTTGTTTCAAAAGAACTAATTTCTATGGTTTCTTATGTTGTAGGAGGGTTCACACTAGAGCCTACGTCAGAGGTTGAAGCACCAAGAGTGGCTTCAGTTGTGCTCAATCTCTTGCTAGACCTACAGGGTTGACATAAAGCTCTAGGTTGCAAGTGCTCAGGTCTAATTTGATCAACATTTATAAATTCTTCTCAGGTCATTCCAGATACATCATGCAAAGACTTCTCAACTAGAAATTTAATCAGACAATGGTGAGAAACATAATTATCCCTACATTTTTGGGTCTTGGCCATCATGATTGAGAGAAGATTGTATAACACATTAGGCACATTCATCCTCCTTCTGTGCCTCATGTGATTCAAAATCTTGAAGTGTATGAAATGAAAATTCGATTGGCGACCTGCACAAGCTCAATGTATTTGATAACATAAACAACTATCTGCTTCCATAGCTTAGGAAGAGGCATTCTCTCTACACCCTATTTATCTATGCTCAATGGGGGATCGTTCAACTCTGAAAATTTGAAACTAGCTGATCTGGAATCTCTAGAGGTAGGGTAATTTTCACCATCAGCTGGTAACCCTATAACCTCTACAATTCTTTCCTTAGTTGCCACAACTTCCAACCCTTTTACTATGGCTTTTCCTTTAGAAAATGTTTGGGCGAATTCAAGGGCAATGCTTTCATCAAATTCATCAAGCTTCAGGAAGTAATCTAACCATCCACAATTTCTAAATTCAGCCAAGCATTGTGCATCCTGCAATAAAACATCATGTGCACCATGGGTTCATTTCGAATTAACCCACCTCCCATTGTATGCAATCAAACAAATTCTCTATGATTTCTTTCCTGCAATTCCATCTGAAAATGAAGTTCACCTTCCTGCAATACTTGCTAAATTTCCAGTGCCAATATCAACTGAATTTTCCCCTTCTTTTGTTTTACATTTTTGCTTACAACTCAAGATTATGACATAGTCAATAATGGAAAGAAAAGGTGTGATAAAGGAGAATTATGATGGGAAGAAATGATGGTTGCAGTTAGTGTCACTTCACATATGTGAGCCATCCTCTAACTTAGATTTCAAATTGGCTCATTTTAAATTTTTTGACATAACCTAGCATAAATTGACACATGGGCTATATATTTGCATCTTTTTTTTTTTCCTCCAACCTAAATTGGGACATGAGTCCACACATGTGAGATGGGAGTGGTGATTTGACAGGGAGTAATGACATGTTATGTGAATGTCTATACTAACATACAAGGATTAAATGAATGCAGTCAAAAGATGATTAAAAGATAGCAATTAATGCACACATACCTTAATGTGTGGAGGATTCATTGCAAAGATTTTGGAGAAAGTACCATTCACCTTTTTAGGGAATAAATTGAGAAATTAATGAAAATGAAGTGGAATGAGGTGAGGTGGAATGAAGCAATGGAAGAGAGAGAAAGGTGGTGATGGATGGGTGAATCAACGGATGGGTGAAGAAGTGGACTTCTACAAGAGAGGAAGTCTTTATTATGACAAGTACATATTTCTCTATTTTTGAAATATAGTCAATGACATCTCCAACTCTAGAAAATCTAGGTAGTTTAATATGTGAAATGCCTTGTTTGATGTTGATTATTTTTGGTGCTATTTTTGTATCTTTCGATCATTTGATGGGGTGAATCTAGACCATAAATACTTAGAAAGATCCATAAATTCTCTTTGATGTCAACTATGATTTATTTTATATCCATGATTCTAAGAAGTTTCATCACTATTTTATTCTAGTTCCCCTTCATTATTTGTATTTTCTTCTTCCTCTTTCCCATCTAGAAATTTGAAAATAGTGTAGATATTTTTGATTTGTCTTCCCCTTCATTGTCCTATGCCACTTCTTTTATATAGGATAGATATCATCTAGTTTTGGTTATGGAAAACTCGCAACTCTGGTAGCATCTACAAGTGAAATATCTTCTTGCTATGAGTCTACTATACCATTGGCATTGACAAACCATCTTAATCCAAGTAATCCCTAAAAGGCATTAAATGGAACCTTCATTTCAACCACTTTAAAGTCAATTAATTGTCTTATCCCTTTAACATTTACTTCAACATTATTCCAAGTTCCCAAAGTCTACATTCTAAAACCGTCGACAAGACTTATGTTCATTGGTGTTTATAAGCTTAGGTCTCCCTAATTTTCCCATGTAGTGGATGGAATGATTTTCAAATCAACTCCTAAACCTACCACAATATATTTTACTTTGTAATCATTCAGTTGTACATTTATCAATAATGGACCATTCATCTAGTTTCAGACCTCTAAGAGCCAATTGACCTTTTTTTTATTCCAATATTTTCCCCATTACTTTATTTTATCCATTAAATCTTTTTTTCTCACTAGCAATGCAAGGTATTTTAGCATTATTGCTTCTTGCTCTATAAAGAAACCTAATTCTTCCATAGTGTTGGTGTATTATGTTTTGTTTGGCCTATTTTGCCACCTTGTCATTTTTCCTTTTATTGGGTTTGAAGTGTTCAAGTTCATCATCTTATATTCTTTATTTCTTCTATCATTGGCTCTTTTTTTTTTTAGCGGTATTAGTAATTTTTTTGTCACAATATTTACTTTCTTATTCCTTCAATTTTCTTCTTCTTCTTATTGTACACAACGAGTTCTTCTCTAGAGTGTTTTTTATATAAGTTTTTGAACTCCACACATCCCTTTGATGATAGCCTCTAACTTCCTATTGTGATACTTTCTAGATTATTCTTCCACCTCTTTTTAACTCATCACTCCTAGAAGGTTGACTATCCTCCCGATTTTGATAAAATTTCCTAGCAACTTTGCATTTGAAAATTGTGTGATACTCTTTCCCACATAAAATACATTTTGGTTTCTTCTCTTCCCAACATTCAAAGGCATAATGGCCCATTTTTCTACAGTTAAAGTAGTTTGAATTATTTCTTCTTCTACTAGTATGGCCTCTTCCTCTACCTCCTCTATAGCTAAATTGTCAATTATCCTCTTGATATCCTAGTTGTTGATTGTTTTGCATGGCACATGCATTTTGATTATCCTGCCAGGGTGGTATTCAGTATTTGATATCACTTTTTTCATCTATATTATAATTATGATTGTGACAACATTGAGTTTGATAATTCCCTTGGTTTCCTCCATTCCACATTGGAGGTTTGTTATTTAGATAGTCTTCTATCAAATGTATATCCCACTCTTGACAAAGAGAATAGTACATAGAGTTAAGTTTTACTATTTTTATTGCAGCCAATGACTTCTCTACTATTTCCTTGGGGCATTCATTCCAATTGTGTCCTTCCCTATTACAATTGTAGCATCGTAAGTTTCCACCCATGAAAATTTCATATTATGTTTCACTCCCCCTAAGTGCATGGACCTAATTGAACAGCTAATTTATTAAATTACATATTTTGTGTCCTATTTTAACATTTACCAATAAATTACAAGTGGAAAAACTAAGTATTTATTCAATATTTTTCCCGATATTTTCAGATCCTAAAAAAGTGGTTCTAGACAAGGGCACCCTTGACACCCTTGTCCTCTTAATCTAGACCCAAATTTACAAATGTCGGAGGTGACATCTCACCTTATATTTTTCTCTCGACACTGTATATATTGCAAAATAGGGTCAGGACAGTGGTGCCCTAGGCACTTATGTCCAAATATTTTGTCTCCAAATTTAAATATGTTAGAGGTGACATTTTATTATTTGAAATTTAAATATATAAATTTGGCCATCAAGATCTATTTTTTTGTGAAATTAGATTAAATTCTTGTAATACCTATTTATTGCATTATTTGAAATCTATCTCTATCAAGTTGGAGAATTTATGATCAAGCAATTTTATCAAGAGCATTATGAAGAAATTCAAGAGAAGCCATTAAAGGATTTATTACAGCAATTCAAGATCCAACATCATGTAAAAGTGTGTGATTTCATGTTTTATCATTGTTTTATGAAGGTTAATCTTTGTTGTGGGTCTCCAAAGCATTCAAGCATTCAAGCATTCAAGCATTCAAGAAAATCAAGAAAGCAATCCAAGACCCTTGAAGTGATGTGTATGAATTCAATCTTTCAAGGAAGCCATTGAATGATGGTGACTTGCCTTTTTTATTTCATCATTCCTTCCTTTCATTTATCCATTTATCATTGACGTTGCCATTGTGGAAATGGAAACACTAACATGGGGTTTGACTAAGGAAAGCCCATAAAATAACACAACATTTCCTCTCTTTTTGAATGTGTAGATCTCAGATTAAAGAGGATTGAAAGGAAGTTTGAAGACACCTTATTTGTTGTTACATTTGAAACCCTAGGCCTTGACAACTCATAAAAACTCAATTATAAAAATATTCAAAAGTGATATGAAAATTTTGCAAATGGGAAATAGAATTATAAATCCAACATCAAAGGACTGTGAAAATAGATCTAAAAAATACCTAGTAGGATAGTGGTACCCCCTACATAGACATCCTAAAAAATTTAACTGAAATTTATATCACGGGTGCATAGTGTCCTCTCCTTTTTATTTTTTGTGTTGGATTTCCTCTATGACATCTTAGATTTTTTTTATTTGCATCAAAACACTAATTTGCATCATTAGGAAAATTATATCATTATATTTAATTATTAGGAAATTTCCACATTTGGTTAAGGGTTGGTTGACTTACTTTTTAGGCTGTAAGTCAACCTCATACCTAGTCTAAATCAATCAAAACCCATTATCAATCAAATGTCTAATTAAATATTCAAGTAGAAAAACTAAACCCTAGGGTCAAATTTTAGGGTTTACCTTTTCCTATGTTTCAAAAATATGTCCAAATTTTTTCAGGTTGACTATGTTCACTAGCCTTTATTTCCTACCATATGACCAATTTTTCAACATTCAGTTCAAATCTTTAAGGATTTCAACACTTATTTTTTCCTATTTTCTCTATGGTTGAGCTTCAACCTAGTATGCCATAGTGATTATATCATTATACCTATCAAAGATTCTTCCATCTAATCTAGCTTTGATGTCCTTACACAGTCCAGAGATGAACCATTCAATATTTTATTTTTCTATGAAAGGTTCCTCCAATTCTCTATAGACCTCTTTAATTTTTTTTTCATAGTTTTCAACTAATTCCTTGTCTCCTTGTGTCAAGTTCCTCATCCAAGTAACACTTTCTATTGGAACTTCGAGTATCCCAAAGTTGGATAAAATTTATTTTCTTACTTCTTCCCATGTGCCTTTATACTATGGGTAATTCTTTATGTACCATTCCAATTCTTCTGGGTATGTGTAGGATCATCATGGAAAAAATATGCCCTTAAGTGGCAAAAAATTTAGAAAAAATAGAGTTAAGCAACTTGACATAAAAATTTGAATGATTTATATATATAATTTCAAAATTATGTAAGAATAAAATCTGTAGCAAATTAAATGTAGTTTCTAAACTAATAGGTTTTTTTTTTTAAAATCTATTTGGTGAAAATTTGAAATTTCAATGTAATAGTACTTAAATTTCAGGGAAAAAATAAGTAGGTGTTTGTTTGACCACCCTAACCACAATAAAATGATAATATATTTTTATAATATTTTAGATTTAAGTTGAGGACTCTTCTCCCAATGTGATGCATACTTTTTTGTATTTTTTTCCAAGTAAATAATTAAATATGACTTTTTATTACAATTTTTTAAAAATATAAAAACTTGTATGTCTGACCACCTTAAGTTGGTCAAAACTTCATGAAATTCATTTTTTTAAAATCCTATAATATGTGAAACATATAATGCGACACATGTTTTAGATTCAAAAAATGTGATACCGTTTGAAAGCTATAGATGTTTTTCAATCAGCCTATCAATCAGGAATTTAATCATAATTCAAATAGAAAATCAATAATAATTATTTATTAAATTCAAAGTAAAGCATAATTTATATTGGTGAAAAGCTAAGATTCTCCTTTAAAAACCCTTTTCGTTTAATCAATTTTGGGTAAAAAAATGTCATCAGCCACATACCCTACACATACCCATCATATCGCCACTTTTTGGCCCATCATGATCCTGCACATACCCTCCTTTTTTAGTGATCCTACAAAGTCTAATAACTTGTTCTTATCTTCACTTTTTTCCAATTTCTCACATATGAACTCTAGAATGAATACATGTCCTATGGCTTTGGTAGTATCTGTCACAAAAATATGGATTTTTATTGTGGTATCTATATTGTTTAATCTGTGTTCCATATTTTATGTTTTCTTAAGTTTGTATGCCATTTTCTTTGTTGCTTTCTTTATCTCTTGCAAGTTTAATATCAACATATCCCTCTCCTAATATCTCACTCCAATGGGTATCTGACTTTTTACCCTCTTCTTTTTTCTCTTTCTTCTCCTCTTTCTTTTCTTCTCTTTGATTTGGAAACTCTTGTGTTATAACACTTCAACTCTTAGACCTTAATAGGGATGAGTCCTAGTTTGGGGTATCTAACTCTTCATAACTTTTTTTTCCTTTTTGTTAGTAAATTGCCTCTGATTAGTTAATTGCCTAGCCTCTTCCTTTTTATTTCCTTATTCCTCCTTTCTTAATATACTTTTTTTTTGTTAGTTTGCTTTTATAAATAATTGTAATTCATTGATAGGAATTTTTCTGGATTTTGTAGGAACTCTTTGAAATTTCATTTAACTTAATTATAATTTCATTTGAGTTTGATATTTTTGTTCAAGGGTTTAGTGAATGTTTTGGAAAAGTAGGAGCCTTCAAGTGTTGCAAATTTCCTCTATCAACAAGCTTTTGGATTTTTTATTGCGCATTAAAATTTTGAAACTAATTGAAAGCCTCACGATTCCTTTTAATAAAAAAACTCATGATCATGATGGGACAAAAAAACTCAATTTTTCTATTGTTTTATGTCTTGGTTCAATAAAAGGGTATGTGTGGGATCACGATGGACAAAAAAGTGGTGATATGATGGGTATGTGTAGGGTATGTGGTTGACGACTTTTTTTCATCCAAAATTGATGAAATGAAAAGGGTTTTTAAAGGATATTTTCAGCTTTCCACCAATATAAATTATTCTTTACTTTGAATTTAATAAATAATAATTATTCATTTTCTATTTGGTGCGGTAAAGTCGGTGATATGCTAATTGAAAAACATATAACTTTTCAAACGGTATCACATTTTTGAATCCAAAACATGTGTCACATTCTCTACTTCACATAATATAGGATTAAAAAAAGAAAAAATTGAATTTCATGAAGTTTTGACCAAGTTAAGGTGGTCAGACATACAAGTTTTTATATTTTTTAAAAGTTGTAATAAAAAAATCATAATTAATTATTTACTTGGAAAAAAATTACAAAAAAATATGCATCTCATTGAGACATAAAGTCCCTTATATCTAGAATAATATTAAAAATTATCACATTTTATTATGGTTAGAATTGAGAATAAACACCATACTTATTTTTTCTGAAATTTAAAGTGCTATTGCATTGAAATTTCAAATTTTCCTAAATAGATTTCTTTTTTTTAAAATAAACCTAGTAGTTTAAAATACATTCAATTTGCTACGGATTCTGTTCTTACATATGTTTTAAATAATATAGATAGCTTATTCAAATTTTTATGTTAGGTTGCCTAACTCTAATTTTTTTGAATTTTTCGCTATTTAAGAGCCTGCTTTTTCCATGATTTTGCACATACCCAAAAGTTTTAGAATTTGAAAAAAAATTGGCAAGCCTTAAAAAAACCTAACTAGGGTCTCGATAATAGAACAAATGTTAGCAATACATCTGAGGGATACAAGTTAGAGTTTTATTCCCAAAGGATCTCTGCTAGTTGTAGTCTATAACCCTAGAGTCCTAGAAATAAATACCATACACAAAATATATATTAGAATTCAATGTCCTCTATATTCATTATATGAATAATAATTCATTACATTTCTTATATAGATCCATTATAGTCAAATACTTTATATCACTATATGCTATTCTATATTTCTCTTTGCTACTACCTTAGACCCTCCTCTCTCTCTCTCTCTTGGTGAATAGATCTTTCTATATACTTATTCATACAATAGGGGGCGTGGCCCTTAGATAGTATCCCTAGAGTACATTCTATCTTCCTAAGCTCATTTTCTAAAATATTCATTTCAATTAGATATTATGTATCTTCAGATCAATGTCTATATATTGTTTTTGACTAACAATGATGAAATAATTTTGAATACAATTGTCAATATTGCAATTTTTTCATTTTAAAGTACAAATGATTTTAGCCTATGTCTAGTTCACTAGACATGAGTAAATTCATATTCATCTTGCTTTTATATCTATACTAATAATTCAAGTCAATTTTATTTGAAACAATAAGATCAATATATTTAATTCAAGTATGCTTTGTTTATCTAGAATGAATCTAGTCTAAATTATTCAAAAAAAATTCTTATAGTCAATTTTATTTAAAATTTATCTATCTTTTTGAATGAATTCTATAATTATTAAATATTATATATATTTCACACAATTATTTTTCCAATTTATTTAAAATAAAAACATTTTATCTATTTTATTTGGAATGAATTATGTTTTTAAAAAATATTTTATATATTTCATAATTAATACATGTTCAACTTATTTAGAATGAATCCATATTATTCTAAATGGAATTTATAAAGACCGTCTTATAAATTGAGATAATTCAAAATTTAGTCTAAGCTTAACCTAAAGTAATAAAATTAAATGCATACACATAAGCATAAATTGACCTAGATTAATTATTATCTATTGTGGGCATGATAATTAATAATTAAAAGATACAATAGGAAAGCAAATGGAACAAAAAAATGTGCTTCAATATAGGATAGAATGACAAAAACTAAAATCCAATTTGTCAATGGAATTGATATATCTGAATTCTAGAAACATAATCTCTATCTATGTTTCAAATCAAACATTGCACAAGATCTATGTCTTTATTTAGGTCAAGTATGCACTTGTAGATCACTCTTTGTCTATAGATATGTCTTTTACCTTCCATATTTATTCATTTTTGTTGTGTTCTTGTGTACTCTACTTTGAAAACTAATAGTACTTAAAATATTTAAAGGGTTATCAATTTTTTAATGAACAAGTTCTCTTATAGTAATAATTGGTAGACATGAGCCTTATATTCAGGTCACTAGTTGAAGCCAATAAACCTCATGTAGATTCTAATTTGTTTCAATGCACCAATTGAAAAGATGCATATGATGAATACTCTTTGAATGCTCTAGATTATCAAAATATTCAAGTAATGGAAGACATTAAACAAATGAAATTTAATACCTTTAAATACCATTACATCACAAGGATTTCATGTAAATGTGTGTTTAATTGACTCACAATGACTAGCAAAGTAGGTGTAAGTTAGAAAAAAATGAATTTGAATTTTTAGAAAATTAAGGGTATGATTCATCCTCATAAGATTGATTTTGTACCCACAGGAATGAGCTAAGATGATAAAAGTGTGAATTCTATTCAGGTAATACTTGTCTAATAAATGTAGACAATATGAGAAAAGGTACATATATCGATAAAATATGTGTAGATATATGCAAATGTATTATATGAAGATAGGTGAAAGGCTAAGAATTTTAAATCTACTTTTATAGAAAATTGTTTCATTCATTAATATATAATTGTATTAAAAGATTCATTTAAAAAAGCACGAAACTATATAAAAATTAACATAAGATAAAAATTTCAACAATAAAATAAAATATATTTGAATAAATATATTTTAATAAATTATAAACTACCACTTTATTCTAATAAAAATATTTAAAATAATAAAATCATACAAAAATTGTAAGTCAAAACAATCGAAACAGCATTTAGCGAATCTAATTGAGAATCAAACACAACCATCCTATTATAGAAAGTATGATTGACTTGTCCATTTTTTATAAGAAAATACTTATTTATTTGAGAGAGAGTTAGCTTAATAAATCTTGAATATTTTGTGGTTTGCTATGATTGCACAGGGCAGTTTGACGAAGTATTTAATTAGATTGCTTATAATATTTTTGATTTTGGGAAATAATTCACAAATCGGATTTTCAGGGTGGGTGGTCAGATAGATGCCAACAACGAATTTAACAGCTATGTCATTATATTCCTTCCAATCTCTGATATATATTCCTCGACCACATATAAGACATTTATCATTAAATATTACTTGCTTAATAATTGTAATACTTTGTTATGCTTAGACAAAAAAATAGCACGTACAGCATTTGAAGATTATTCGATTCTATGGAAATTTATATTAAAATCTATGTTTGGTAGGCAGGAAGCACATATACAGTATATTTTATAATGAAATTAGTAAAACTTACCCAAATTGATCCATTCAATTGAAAGTGATACAATGTAGAAAGTGATACAATGTAGAGAGAATAAGAGAAGTGTGGATTTCAAGAAAGAACGAAAAAATAAAATTGATATAGAGATGATTTTTAAAAATTTTAGGTTGTGTTCTTGATTTTTGAGATCATAGAAAGGTGTGTGGTTGGTGTGAGGTTATAGAGGTGAGTAGGTTTTTTTTATGTCAAGCCAACTTACAATATGAATTTAGAAGTTGGGTAGGAGGCTTCTTTTTATCAAAGTAAGAGGGATGGAAATACGAAGCAAACAATGTAATTTAAGTTATTGTGGTAGATGTGATTTTAGAAATTTATGAATGAAGTTAAATATCTCTTATTAAAGAGTAAGATATCTTTGGAAATGTGTAAATATTGAGCTTAATTATTTTTTATATGATCTGTTGAATTTTGAGCTTGTTATATTGATTTACTATTCTGCAGGTATGCAGGATCATTATGGAAAAGTGCCCTTAAGTGGCAAAAATTGAGAAAAATTAGAGTTAGGCAACTTGGTAAAAATTTGAATAAGTTATCTATATTATTTCAAAAATATGTAAGAATAGATCTTTTAGCAAATTGAATGTAGTTTCTAAACTATTAGGTTTATTTAAAAAGGAAAAAAATCTATTTGGTGAAAATTTAAATTTCAATGCAGATAGTACTTAAATTTCAGGGAAAAAATCAGAAGTAGGTTTCTGTCCAACCACCCTAACTATAATAAAATGATAATATTTTTATAATATTTTAGATAGAAGTAGAGGACTCATGTATAGATGTGATGCATATTTTTTTTGTAATTTTTTTTTTCAAGTAAATGATTAATTATGAATTTTTTATTACAACTTTTAAAATATATATAAAACTTCGTGATGTCTAACCACCTTAACTTGGTCAAAACTTCATGATTTTTTAAAATTTTTTTTCTATCCTATAGCATGTGAAGCATAGAATGTGAAGCATGTTTTAGATTCAAAATGTGATACAGTTTGAAAGCTATATATGTTTTTCAATCAACCTATCAATCAGGACTTTAGCCATAATTTAAATAAAAAATGAATAATAATTATTTATTAAATTCAAAGTAAAGCATAATTTATATTGGTGGAAAGCTGAGAATATCTTTTAAAAACCCTTTTTGTTTCATCAATTTTGGGTAAAAAAAAGTCATAAGCCACATACCCTACAAATACCCATCATATCACCATTTTTTGGCCCATCATGATCCTGCACATACCCTTCTACTAGAATATAACAATTAAAAACATTACTTTGCTTTTGGATTTGTAGTTTGAGTGTGGAAAATAATTGTTTGATCTTAATTTGGCTCAAGATTTGGTCATACCATGTCATTTGGTTTGGGAACCGATCACACCACACAATATGGTCTTGGTTGTGCAACCTAATGATCCAATTCCCAAATAGATTAGAGGGAAAATATATGAATTTCCTTGTAACTAGTATGATTTATAAAATATGCGAATGAAATCATCGATTATAACAAAAATTTACATTCAATGAGAGTGGAATGTTTTGCAATGCAAATGTATCAAGCATTAAAAATATAATTACTATGATATGTATGCAAAAGTTTGTTTAGTTTTTCTCTATTTATACATGATGCATGGTAGATATTTATATAAGCAACCATCAGTTAGGCCCACAATAGTGATGTTGATAGATTTCACTTATATATCGTGTACTCTATCATGTAGACAAGGTGACACTAGGTGCCAAACTCATATGGTTCAATTTACATGTAGATAAGATGATACTAGGTGTCAAACCTATATGGTTCCATTTGTAGCACAAGTTTGCAAGTTATATGCTACTTGAAATGGATGAAAATGTGGTGTTGATTTTTCCTTATGGTATTTACTCATGGTTTTGAGTTGGAATTTTTTATGGAGTTATATTGGATGTAATAGAGATGCACAAAGTTATGTTGGGATAGACTTGGTGGATGTTGAGTGGAGGAAAACATACATGGTTGCGTTAATGTATTAGATCAAATCTATGTGCATGACTATGCTTAGATCATTTTCCTAAATTTTCAAAAGAAATAATCTCTATTACATTAGATTTGACGTAAGAAATTCATGCATAAGTATGTCGTAGGTTATATCACTTAGCTTGATCAACATATTTCCCAATGTTGACTATGCATAATGTAAGCCCCAAGAGCATAGGCATCTTATTTTGCTATATTTTTGGTATCATCTTTTGTTTTGACATTTTTATTTCCTTCTAGATATTCAAAAGGTAATTTGAGACAATACATGACTATTATCATATGCTAAAAGTATTTAACTTACTTAGTTTCACTAGTTTTAAATATTAGTATATTCCAATAATAAGAAAACTTTATGGGTGTAGTAATATTAGATGATTTCATTTTTAAATGTGATTTGAACATTTTTGTAATTTTATTTTGATGTGTGTCATAGAAAAAAATACCCGTTGCTTGACATGGAATTAATTCATGATAATTAGACTTAATGAGGACTTATTCTAGTGTTGTGAGGCATTTTATGTGTCCACACTAAGTCTTGGACCCTTGCAAATCAAATAACATGTGCTTATTGATGTCTTGTAAAGGTGTTGTAAAGTCTTGTAAAGGACTTTCATGCTTTTCTAGACTTAATTAACTTATTTCTCCCTAATTAAACATTATAAAATGTATTTAATTACATCATCATATAAATCTAGAAGATTCTTAATGTGAACTTAATTAAAAACTAGTGTTGTAATGTGATTTACACATTTGCATTGGTTCTTGTGCTTTCCTAGGCTATGTGGACCTAATTTTAGTATTAAAAAGTGAATTTAATTACACTTTCACATTGATTTATGTGTCCCAATCCCTATTAAACATTTACATAATCACTAATAGGTCTTAATTGACCCATATTGTGCATCCTGAGGCTTTAATTGATCAAATACCCGACATAGTCATTATATAAGCCTAATTTTCTTACTTCTCGACATTCCAACAAGAAAAAATGACCCACGTGGGACTCATTCACCATTAGTGGTGAATTAGTCCCATCTAGGTGGGAACCATTCACCACCCTTGGCGAATGAGTGCCATTTTGAGGGGGTTTGAGAGGGATAATTAGGTTTTAATTTCAAATTTTCTACATATCGGCCTGTGATGAGGTATAGTCAGGATACTAAGGAATAATTGACTATAAATAAGTGTTTTTATCCTCATTTTAAATCTAAAAACTCATTCTTACATTCACATCATTCATTCATCATTTATCTTCTATCTCAAGTCAAGCAAGCTAGGACTTTCATCAAGTTAGCTTCCTAAGACATCCAAGGGCTGAATCTTCATAATATGTTGTAGAATTTCAAGATAAAATCATCATGACAAGGTAATCATCTCCATTGTTTCATGTTTCATCATTTTGGTTTAATTACCTAAACGCCATTTAACCAAGAAAAACCTCCTTGCCCTAACATTCAACATCTATCTTTCTTGTCTTTTGTGTTTGCACATTTAGGTCTCTTGGAAGCTTGGAAATCATTCAAGACCGAGTTAAAAGGTCGCTAAAGTCTTATACTCATTCATCAAGTCAAAATATCGACAAAAATCCATTTTCATACTTGTAAATCAGAGTTTCAGAAGTAGATACATGTAGGGCATCAAAGTGCAGACCGAAAGCTTCACATTCCACTTTTGAAAAATTAAAAATTAAAAAGTGGATTCATTTGCCAAAGGTGGTGAATGAGTCCCACCCCAAGGTTAATTTTGGAATTTTACATTTTTGAGTACCCTTTTCTCAGAAATGGGCTTTGGTATAGTTTTGCAGAACTGGGATTGATTCGCATAGGGTGGTGAATGAGTCCCACCTGGCCTAAAAATCAGCATCAACAGTGTTTCAAAAGCAATTCCCAGTCTCCATCCGCATTCCAGGTGCATACTTCATGTTTCATCCATTTCTATTTAGCCTTGCATTTGTTCTTAGTTCATTGTTGCATATCACACTATGTTTTCAAAAAAAGCATAGATCTTAGTTTTGAATTCATTTTGAGTCATGTAGATTAATCTATTCCATTTAGTTAAGTTAATTTACATCATATTTCATTGCACACATCCTAATTTTAATGTCATTTAATAATTTTAGGATCTAATCTCTCTCCTTTTGGGTGAAAAACCCTATAAGAGCTAAAGAGTCCATTGGGTCCTAAAATCTATGTTTCATTTTGGTGAACCTGACTTTTAGAATACTTCCTTGTGTGATTTTGGAGTCCTTCATCATACATACAGGCTTGCATTGATTTTGCATTGGGATCTGCATGATTCATTTGCATGCTAGGTATATTTTTCCTTCACAAAAAGTGCATAATAGGTTGCCTTTTTCCATCTCTAATAATTGAATAGTTCTAAAATTCTGCATTTTCCATTTAGACCTGCATCATAGCATTTTGAAAACATAAAAAACAGTCACAAACTATTGAAAATATTGAAAAAATTCCATACTAGGACTCATTCGCCACCCTGGGCGAATCAGTCCCTTCTGATATCTGAAACAACACTTTATAGAATTTAGAATCTTATTTTTGAGCCTTTGTTTGGTGCTTTAACTTGTATATATTAGTTAGTTGCATTTTTGTAGCATGCATTTTGTTAGAATTCACTTAAAATAGCTCATTTCATGCATTGTTTAATTTCACTTTTTCATTTGCAACATTTCATTTTCAAATTGTTACACAATATTAGTTTACTTAAAAACTGAAAAATTGCATTTCCTTTTAATTCATTGTATTGTACTTTCTTTCCTTTTCATCATAAGCATTTTTTCCTTCAAAAGGTTTGGCTTTTATTTTGTTAATAATGGATTGTATAAGTACAACATTCCTTCTTATGAGTTTAATTTTGATTATCACAATGAGGACTTTAAGAAACCTGATCAAACCATTGGTACAATCCTTAATCTTGCATTGCCCATTGGTGTGAATGGAGATGTAGACAATAATAATACACTTACTTTCTCTTCTACCAATACCTCTCCTATTAGTGATGAAGGTATTTTGTTGAAATAAGTTACAAGCATTTCGAGTCTTGATTGTCCATTTTATTATTCCCCTTCAGAGGATGTTAGCAAACAACATAATGAAAACATAGAAACATTCCTAAATACCACCTTACCTAATCTCTATTTATCTCCCAACACTTCTCCTATTTGTGACAATAATTCCATGAATGATTATGACCAACACATTTGTGAAGAAAGTATGTTGGTATCAAGACATCCAATGATTGGGATTTATAATATTATTTCTCTTCTTCCTAATGTTCCCAACAATTGGAAGGATCTACTTGAACAAGAAGCTCCAATCATTGACACACATTCCAATCCTATTTTTCCTCTCCTTCATGACTCCCCTATTTATAATGAAGCTTTGAAATGTGATACAACTCATGATGCTCACCTTTTTCAAAGCTCTCCTACTAGGGTAGATACTTTGAACCAAAACAATGAGCTTATGGAAAACAATCACCTTTTCCCCTCTCCTAATATCTCTCCTATTAGTGAAGATGATATTATGATATTACATGATCCAATCCATGAAAATCATGAGAATCTTATAGAACAACATAATTCAACCATTAATAACTCCCTTAGTTGTGATGAAGTTACGTTGGATGAACCAAACCTTACTTGGCACACACATGTGGTTTGTTGTTCTCCTATGAACTCTCCTTCTAGGGAAGATAATATGATACAAGATAGATATAACATGCCATTTGGAGACAATGAAGACTCTCACTTGTTAAGGGATGTTAACAATATTCAACCTCATTACACTAAACCTAAACTTACCCTTTACCCACCTTCACATCCACTTCATCCTTCTAATAAACCTAAACTTATTCTCTACCCACCCTCGCATCTGCTTCATCCCTTTAATCAACCTAACACCAATGTATCACAATAATGTAGTGATGATACTATTGCTCATACATATAACGCATGAAATAACCCACAACGTCCACAAATAATTCCACCATCATTACCTTTACCTAATCCACCTAGAGCTCCTTGCTACCTCCCACCCACAAAGGAGTATGATCTTGTTGAACAATTAAAGAATACTCTTGCTAAAATTTCCCTTTGGAATTTACTCCAAACATCACCAACTTATAACAATATTCTTCAAATAGCCTTACACCAAATTGCACCTCCTCATGGTACAACTCTGAATGATGTGGCAGCTTTTGTTCATAAATTGAATCACACTAATCTTGACATTACTTTCCATGAACATGAGCTCCCTTCCTTGGAGTTGGGTAAACAACATGATGCCTTTATGATCATTTCTCAATTCCATCGCACAAGTATTAAACACACTCTCATAGATAATGGTTCTTCCCTTAATGTGTGTAGTGTGACTCTCCTTGATCAATTGGAAGTGGATAGATCACAAATAAAACCTGATTCCATTGTTATTTGAGGGTTTGATAATATAACAAAGCAACTACTAGGGGTCATCACTTTACCTATTACGGTTGGAGTGGTTACTTTCCATACTCCTATCCATGTCATGCCTTATGAACTTTCGTATAATCTTCTTCTAGGAAAACCATGGATTCACAAAATGAATACAATGCCTTCAACCCTTCATTGTATAATGAAATATGTATATAACAATACAATTTATCAAGTTGAAGATGATCTCGAGCCTGAGAATTTCTTACATCTTGAAAATGGAACTACAAGTCCTCTCCACACATTGATTCCTACTTCCAACATTGAAATTGACCACAACAATGAGGCATTTATTCAAAATTATTTGGTGATGATTGGGGATCCTTAGACTTCACACCCTCATTTATGTGAAACTACATATTCTCACAAAGTATAGACAAACAACTAGATCAACGTCCCATCATGTCAACACAAACCTCGAATAAATTTTCACAAGCATCCACCTCAACCACTTTAGACAATGCCACAAACTTCACAATAATACCTGATGAACACAACAATGAACAACCTCCTGATTCCAAATCCCTAGAAAGTCTTTATGGAAAAGGTTATCAGTTTATGAAATGACTTGTACATAATGGAAAAGGTTGTGGTGTTGGAGAACAAGGTATCCGCAATCCTATAGAGCTTAACACACAACAAACGACTCATGGTCTTGGCTATTGTAGTCTAGTCAAGATCACCAACCCTTCACTCAATATCAATACTATCATGCATGACTCTTCCAAGACTCTTTCTTATTCACATAAATAACCTTACTTGTTTCTCCTTGCCATGTAATAGTTGTAGCATAATCACATTCTCACTATTACATATCTTGCATCCATTGCAAGGAGCAACATACCATCATCCATTCTAGGCTCACCTTTGTCTTTCACTCAATGGTGAGAAAAGGGATAGCAAGCCTTATCCCTATATGTCACTTGTCATTCTCTCTTTTGACTAATTGTTAACC
>VDFB02054336.1:0-20261 GCA_007258455.2 Sequoia sempervirens | reverse complement strand
AAACGAAATTAGTATCCTAAGCAAGAAGAGATAACAGTTTCCTAAGAGTGTTAAACAAACACTAAAGTATTTAAAAACACTTTGATTTTGTGAAATACCATCCTCATGCTTCTCTTTCTTTTGTTTTTAATTGATCCAACCTACAAGAAAGAAAATTAGTCAAATTCTGCAAAACACAGAGGTTAAAAAGTAGAAAACAGAAGATAAACTTATCATTTGACAAAAAGCATGTGCTAAAATGAAATTTCAACTTTTTATTCTCTATCAGTGGCACAACCCGTGACTACGTCGCAGTTTGATTTCTTAGCGGTGTTGTATAGCGCTGCTTACCAGTCAGTGGTGCTTTGTACCCGAACCAGCGAGCTCAAATGCATCGCCCTTTTTTCCAACATCACAGTTTTATTTTTTTTTAAATTCCCGCGGGTCAAATTGGTCAAGCGGCACGGTTTGAAATTCAAAATCTCGGGTGAGAAGACTTCAATGTCGCAGTTTGAATTTCCAGCGGTCCTGTATAGCGACGTTGGAGAACTAGCGGTGCTGAACAATGACGATGAACCTATAAACAATTAAAAACGAGTGAATTTGATTAAAAAATGTGATTGAAAGGTGAGATTTCCCTCCTTCTAGTGCCAAATGTGCGAACCCCAATCCTAATACCTGCAAAACAATAAGAACAAACACATTAGATGGAGAAATGCAACCAAGAACAAGGATTCCCCATGAAATCCATTTACAAAGTTCAAATTAGGAAAAAAGCAATGAAGAACACAATAAGAAAACAATAAAATAGATTAAATCATAATTAAACTAGCAAACTCATGATCCTATGGGGGAATTGGTGCCAATTTGATGTGAAAATTGGCCCTTTCCCAATTCCTATGATGCAAGCTTGATGAATGTTGATGAATGATCCACTTTGATGAAGAATGGTGAGTGCTCCAAGAGAAAAAATTGCATAACCTAGATAAGATACACTGATAATGGGTGAGGATTGCTAATGATTTGAGCATGGTAACTTTACTCAAATTGTGGATGATGAAATGAGGAGATTAGCCTCTTACTTATAGAATTCCAAGATGGATGAATGTCCAAAATAGAGCAATGTGGGACTAACATTCATCCAATGTCAAGATGCCACTTGTCAACCTATGAGTGGATGGAGGATGTGCAAGTTTTGAGGATTGTGCCAATAAATGCATATTTTTGAATTTTGAATTTTGTTGAAATGACATGCAAGAGGGAAGCAAGAAAGCATTAAATGCCACTTGGCTCAAGGCAAAGGACATGTAAGAGAGTAAATGCCTTGTTGGATGTACATGTCAACTTGGATTTTGAATTTAAACTTGAAGAATATTCCCAAAAGATGCCTTGTTGAGGAAAATAGAGATTTAATAAATCAATTAAATCTATTTTCATGCGCAAGTGGTAAATTCTAGAGGATGGGACATGATAGGAGATTAAATTAATCAAAGTTAATTAATTTAATGAAGGGGTTAAATGATGTGACCTATTTGACTTAAATTTGTGGATTTATTTAAATCAAATAATGAGAAGAATGTGATAAGAGACTAATTAAATAAAGATTTTTGATTTATTTAATTAAAAGAGATGATGTTAGATTAAATTAAATAAGGTTTTAATTTATTTAATTTAATAGATAGATTTTAGAGATTTAATCAAATAAAATAAATTATTTAATTAAATAGGATAATTAGATCAAGATGATTAATTTAATTATGGAGAAGAGGTGACTTAATCAGATAACTGGTTTATTTAATTAAGAGAGGAATATTGATGAATTTAATCAAATAAGGGAATTTGATTAAATGGTTAGACCGAAGGATAACTTGAGATGAAACGATGTTAGTGATCAAGATTAGATGCACAATGTCAATCATTACATTTTACATGTCTATAGGAACTATGCAAAGAAATATGTTTAAATAGGTTATGTGAAACAACATTAGCTAAGATATAGCCAAATCCTTCAATAGGATTCACATAGAGATAAAGGGCTAATAGATAGCCTTGATTGATGGGCTAAAAAATAATAAAGGGAGGAAATTGCTAAAGATTAATGTAATGGAAGTAGAAGCATCTAGTAAAGAGCATTTTTACTAAATGCCCAAATTGGGGGCCAAATCTTAAAGCTCAAAGCATAAAAAGGATAAATTTCCATTCAAAGCAATCATAAGCTTAGTAAAGTCAATCTTAATAAACACACCTTATTTTTTAGAATGTTTGTTCTATTTTATTCCTTCTTAGACAACAGATATATTATCAAGAATATACCTGGAGTTTATAAACCCAATTTTTTTAGATTGAAAATTTTGAGGAAGAAGATGGTGAAGCTTTAAATAAACCACCTTGGCAATGCTTTCATAATAGACAATGAGCAAGGCTATCGGTTTCTAGTTGTAAATGTTTTCAAAGTCACCAAACTTAGATATGAATTTTATATTCCTTTTTTGATGATTTCCCAAGGAATTATAATGAAAAGTTTCATGATAAACTTTATGAAGATCTTCACCATCTAATTCTAAGAGAGGTTTATCAAATTCATAAAGAAAACCATCACAACCAATGGCCTTATCATTAGCCATAGAAATTATAACTTCTCTAAGTTCATTCCTAGTTAGAAGGTAATAATAAAAGAGCCACTATGATTAAGAAACCTAGTAGAGAACAAAATTCAAGCACCTTCTCAAAGCAATGGACCATTTAGGAGTGTCTTCTTTGACTATGGAAACTTTCTCATAGTGATGAATGGAATGCTAGAGAATATCAGGTATTTCAATCAAATATATTGGCCTTATTTCATTTTTTATGGATTGAGAAGTGTGATGGGTGTGCATCACTTGGAAAAACTTCTTGGAAACATTTTTGTTAATCTTGAGATAGTGCAACCTAGCTTTAATTTGTGTGTCTCTAGTAGTTTGGTTGTCAATATTTTACTTTTGTTGGTAAATCTTAGAAAATTTGGAAACTACAAGCCAAGAGACAAGAATCAAGTCTCCAAAGTTCTCATGGCTTGGAAAAGCTTTGCAATGGTGGCCTCAAGAGTAATGAAAATTTTGGAAAACTAGTGGTTGTAAATGTAAAGCAGGTTGTGTTTATTAGTGAAACAATCCATAAATTAATTTATCTTGTATGATGTGGGAGACATAGCTCTAGATTCTACACATGTCAAATATGGGTCAACATGGGCTAATGAGTCAGTAAAGATGTGTTAAGGAAGAACTGTGATTGTTTAGCCTTGGGAGTAACGTATATTGTCATTCAATATAAAATCATATGGGAAAAGATCTAAAAGGAAAATATTTGGTAAAGGCTCCAAAAGTAGATGGGAACAATTAGAAAATAATAAGAAAGATTAAACTAACAGCATTACTCTATGAAGTCATTTATATAATTTGTTAGAGCTAGCCCTCAAATTTCACCATGTAAACCTTGGCATATGATTATGGTAGCGGTCAAGATTGGGATTAAAAAAGTTCTAATTTATCACACATGTAGTACCATACCTCTCTTTTTATTTTTCCAACACATAGGCAATGCCCCACATTTATCACCGCCCATTTCAACTATATTAAAATCATTGAATAGAATCCAAGGAATGGTCTAGGAATTGAATTAGTGATTCATTTCCAAAGGGAATATTTTTTAGCAATGAAATTAGAAGCATAAAATTAATAACTCCAAATGAATTATTATCCATGTTGAAAAGGGCAAATAAATAGCTCTAGTGGTGGGTTCATATTCCTAGTTATCTCAATGTAACTACCATTTAGGAGAGAGAAACGTGGAAACACCACCATGTCTTGCATCAAGTTAAATGGGTCACACAATATTATCTTGAATGATGAATATAATAATGATAGCATTAAATTTTGTGAGTTATTTATGCTAATTGGTAAGTTTCCTAGTCTAAAACAAGAATACATAACTCAACTCTTTCCTTTTTTATCACTGACAAAGATCCAATATAGATAGGTCCAAAGGTTATTCTAAGGACCAATTCCCTAGATAAGATCAACAAGATGGAAAGAATCAAAGGTTTGAGACATATCTCACAAATTAGTTTATGAGATTGAAAAGCTAGCTCCCTTTTTTTTAGGGAACCCTAAATTTATGTAGGGTTAAAAGGGAAATATATTAAGGAAAGAAAATAAAATTAAAAAAGGCTCACATGAGATAGATATGTTTTTATTTATAATCAAAGCATAGATTGAAATCTAACATTTCAATAACCAATAGAATAAATAAAAAATATATATATGATAATTTACTCATAAACATCAACAAGAAATAGCTTCTTTCATTGATGCTAATGAGGAATATTACATTAGTGCATACAGTCAATCCTTGAAACAAATGTAGAGGTTCCTCTATATAATTTTCAACATAAAATATATATCAAAATGATAATTTCAAATGAAACATTTAAACCTCAAATCTATATCAAATGTGACCTTAGAGAAAAAAAAACATAAATAAATAAACCAATTTTTTTTTATCCAATTTGTATTCTTGTTGCACCATGAAGGTAGATCCGGTAAAAAGTGGATGAAATGTGATTTCTTGAACCAAAAACATGACATTTCAAAATTCAATATCCTTCCCTTTTTTAAAGGCTCATACGAGGGTATATTTATAAGCTTTGTAGGATGAATATCAACAATTAAGATCAAAAGATAGATGGATTGCTTAGATCAAGCTAGTTGGGTAGTTGGAAAATCAAGGGTGAAGGATGTTTGGTATTTATTTAATTTAAAATTAGTTTTGAGAGATAGTTAGAAGTTGGTTAAGAGTTATGTTTTGAGGAATAAAAAAATATTTAATTTCTTTTATTTATTTTTAGGTGGTCATGAGGGGGATTTAATGAATCGAATTAATTAAATCATGTGGAAAGGGGATGTGAATTAGGAATTAGGAATTAGGACTTAGGACTTAGGTAAAATGGATTAGGATTTAGGGGAAAGTGGATAATTAAGACAAATGATAGAAATATAACCTAAGATACTTTTAGGTGTGTACAATAGCTATGATAAAGTCAAGGTGAAAATCACACATCTATCTTAAAATCTCATTTATATATCACTCAAATTGAGACTTGGTGTACACATAGAGTCCAAAATATTGATTCTATAAAATTACATGTAACCTGCTACGAGTCATGTAGATCAATACTTATAGCTATAAATAAAAACATATTGAATTTTTTTGCATAAAATGAGAATTTTAAATAAAAAAAATTTCAAAGGAAAGATTGACATTTCTACAAATTTGGTGCCTTGAAGTCTCTTGTTTATGGTTAGAAAATACCACATAGGACATAGGTGCATGATCAATCAATTCTTTTGGGTAGGTATTGTTGGAATATAATACTCCAACATCATCAACAAAATAAACACCTGTCAATAGAATAGTGCAGAGGTGTCCAAGTTGATATTTGTTAAGTTCAACGTGTTGTCATTAGGCCAGTTTGGTGTCAAACAGCTATAGTTAGCTGTCAATAGTTTTTAGTTTGTTGTCAAATGTGTTACCATGATTTTAGGAAGTTTTTGAATCTTCTCCTATAAATATGTAATCCCTGTTTAATAATGGATATATGCAAAGTGTTCTATTGTTGTTCTTCATTATGTTTTTGCATCTTTTGTTATATTTCTAAATGGTATTATATAATGTAGGTTTAGGCAGGTGAATTATCTAATTGTACATCACATAGGATAGAATTTTACTTGTCTTGAATATTCGATTGAATTTGTGAAGAAATATAAACTTTGGATTGGCCATATATCTTGACCTAAACTATTTTAGATTTGAAGTCCATATCTTGTGAATATTATAAGAAAGCCACAAATATTAAAAATCATGTTACCATGGAGCATTTACAAGGATATTTATGATATAATGGACACATGCATGGAATATTATATAAAATTGGTGGTGGTAGATCAAATAGACTTCACTATTTTAGAAATATTTTTACATTACTTATAAATAACTCTTAGGTACACACTATGTGGTGTTAGTTATAACATAAATAATATAGCTAGAAACTATTGACAGGGTGGACCTATAAGCATATTATATTTTTCACTAATGGTAAGATTTTATTGATTTTAAATATTTATTTGTACCATTAAACATTTCCATAAACTACATATTCCTTATCCCTCAAAACATATGATTTTGTTCATGTATTTAAATAATTTATTTTAGGGCAGCATAAAATGCATAAAAAAATTAAAATTAGGAAAGCATAGATAATTTTTTGTTAATATGGGCAATTATTCTTTGATCTATAGTAAGAAAGAATAAATCCACTAAGTATAGGCAAGAAACCACTACATTTTTGGTGGTGCTTACTAATTTTTCACTAGAAAAAGGATCAATGATAATAAGTTTCCACAATCCATGTTGATCTAATTGCTTAACCGATTTATGGATGCAAAAATATATCACACAATCAAATTCAGAAATCGGTTAAGCAATTAGAAAAAGGATGTAAAACCTAGAAGAAATATCAATTTGGTGTAAACTTAACCAAAATATTAAAAAAATACAAAATTTTTGAGTAAATAAAACACAACCCAGCTTGAAGGTATTTGAAAAAAGCCATCAATATTCTTCGTTATTTATTCTAGAGTAATTTAATCCTATAT
The DNA here is from genome assembly GCA_007258455.2 of Sequoia sempervirens. Classification (NCBI taxonomy): domain Eukaryota; kingdom Viridiplantae; phylum Streptophyta; class Pinopsida; order Cupressales; family Cupressaceae; genus Sequoia; species Sequoia sempervirens. Next base: position 13,593 of record VDFB02054336.1, on the reverse strand, counting down.
ATAATCATATATTGGTCCTCTAGCTTGATAGTTTACTTTAATGATATTTATTGTGATTGATAAACCATTTAACCTATACTAGTGTCCTAAATTTAGCTGATACCGTAATAATTGATACGATTTCCTCTATGGTTAGATTTTGAGGATAACTCATCTATCTTGGACTAATATTGACTTTGTTTCTTTATTCTTCTAGAATTGAGCTTCGGGGATCATCATATCATTGTAATCAAATGGTAAGGGAAATCCCCACCATATAATAAAATGAGTCTTGAATCAAACAAGCTCAAGGTGGAGCTGGAGTCCTTCTAAGGTGTCCGTGTAGGTACAATGTTAAGAGTATTTTTAGTTTTCTTTGGTTTTTTCATTATCTCACCATTGTCTTCACCATCTGCTAGCTCAAATCTAGAACAAACTCGAGTGTTGAGTAAACACACAACAAACTGTGAGCATTTGTTGCTATGGGTTTCTTCTACCTCTATGGCAGATCTCTATGCAAAGAAGGTTGTTAGAGTGCTAAGACTTCAGGAGGGCATGGATGGATGGTTAAGTGCATGATATCTTTAAGAATTGGTCTTATTGTCTCACAAATTCACATTTGTTATTAGAGCCAACGTAAACCAATCAACCTTGACAAGAGAGTTAATGTAGGTATTATGTTTATGTTGGCCAAAAGCTTGGCAACCAAACAAAGCATTTGATAGGGCTTGAATGATTCTAAACCTTAAAACATGAAATTCATTGAAAATAATGGAGATATGCACATGAAAAGAAACTTCAATATGTATAAGCTAAAAGCACCCACATAAATAATCTTACACCACAAATTCATAAATAACCAAGCATCTTTAGTGGGATAAACCAGAAGTTGTTCTGACTAAGATGTTGGCCCATCCCTGCTACAATGTGTGAAACTGCTACTTTGACTTTTGTTTGTGTTCAATGTTTGGCGAATAAGTGCAAGCCATTTTGCAGTAGGGTCATTGTCTTCTACTTCCCTGCATTTGAAGGGATGATTTCCTGCAACCTGATAAAGCAATTCAGATGCAAAACCACAACATGCTTGCATTTGGGTAAATCCTAACCTCATTGCTCAAGTTTTTCAAAATTCTAACTGCGTTGCTCAATTTTTTCACATTTCTAACCCATTTTACTTGCATTTCAATAAATTTGAACCTGTATTTGATGCATTTGGGTGAATTTTAACCTTGCTTATATTTTAAAAATTCCTAACTTGTGAACATTTAAAAAGAAAGGGAACAGAGCGTTAACCATTTTTAGAAATGGCATGAAATGGAGAATTGGACGATTATGCATGGAGAAAGACTTGATTTGAATCTTCTTTGCACAAGAAATACGAAGGGGTTTCTATGAAATGTATGGTTACAAACATCCTAATTTACATCCATGTTGAAATGCCTCAAAGAATTGTGGTTTCTTGGCATGTCATAATTGCAGAATAGCCTTCGAGAAGTGAGGTTTTGTAGAATGCATGAACTGTAGGATTTGAATGTAATGGATTGGTTGAAAGGGCTTTAGAAACCTTTAAGCAAATGCAATTGGCAAGTGTAAAGATGCCAGCGTCTACTTGCCTATGCTAAATGAGAATGTTGAAATAGAATATGGACATACATAGGATATGTATAAAATGGACTTGCTGAAAAAGACTTTCAAAACTCATAAGCAAATGCAATCGGCTATTGTAATATCAATTTTCCAACCTTTTCCAGCATCCTTGTGCCTGCACCTAAATGGGAGCTGAAACGAAATATGGACAACAATCAAAGCATAATGATTGGATATTTTTATTAGATAATATAGTTGGAAATGTTACATTAGTAAGTGTATTGGCTGATGTGTAGCATGAAAAGTATGGAATCATAGACAAAGCACCAGAATTATTTGACAGAGCGCTCCAAAGATATTTCATTCCATGGAATCGAATGATTTCTGAATATGCACCTAATGGATTTCTTTCAAATGTTCAAGCAAATACAATTAGGTGGAAACCCAAATGCCATGACTCGCTGCCAACATATTCCCAGTTCGTGCCAAAATGCAAGATTTGGAATAGGATATGCATAAAATGGTTTGTTGAAAAGGCTTTAGAAACTTTCAAGCTAATACAAAGGACAAGTGTAAAGCTGAATTCCTTAACCTTTGCCAGTATCCTTCCTGTCGTGCCATAAAGTGGAGTCATAGAAAAAAACACATGAACTGTTTGACAGAATGCCTCAAATGGTTTGGTAGTATGTTTGAAATGGAGTATGTTGAACAAAAATAGTCAGAAACTACTTTTTAAAAAAGATTAATGGCATTTCCATAGCATACAGACATTGAGAGAAAATAAAATACAGAGTTCAATCTATGAATTATAGAAAATAGATTTGTGTTGGTTATATTCATATCGCTGATTACATTGCACAAAACATACAACAACTGCATAAATATCAGATGGTGACAGTTTTCTATGCTACCACATTTTTCATACATGTCTACCAAAGCATTTTATCAAATAGTTCAACACCTTCATGCTATGGCTAAGAGCCTAAAACAGGTGCTTTTGAACAAGCTATGGATGCTTGGAAAAAATCAACCAAAGCATATTAGTAAGCAATAACATAGATAAGGCAGTGAATTGTTTGAAAAAATGCCTCAAAGAGATGCAGTCTCACGGTGATGGAATGCCATGACAATCCATAGCAATTTGCTTGTCATGGCATTCGTCATGGCATTCCTTCACCATGAGACTACATTTCTTTGAGACATTTTTTTCAAGCAGTTCACTGCCTTGTCTATGCTACTGCATTTTTCATACATGTCTACCAAAGCATTTTATCAAACAGTTCATTGCCTTGCTGCTATGGCTTAAAGCCTAAAACAAGTGCTTTCAAACAAGCTATGGATGCTTCGAAAAAATCTATCAAAGCATAATAATAAGCAACAAGCCATGGTCTCATGTTTTTTTTGTGCGAAAATCAGCTTGATTTTATTCACGTTTTTTTGCAGATTTTAAACACATTTTTTTGCAGATTTTGCAGTTTGAAACGGAAAGAAATCATTGACCAAAAAGTCAATGATTTTTTCAAACAATCGGGGAAAAAATCGTCCAACCTGCAGATTTTTTAAAAATCACGATTAATTGGGATTTTTTGTAGATTTATGCTTCTATATGACCAACTGAATTCAAAAGGCATTTAGAAAATACAAATCAATTGTTTAAGGGGACATGTAGTCTCACACCTCTGCATGCAAAAAATAGAGAAAGTAAAAAAGTGTAAGAATTTTATTCAAGCATGCTAGATTTCAAATTATGTTAGCCTCGTGCATCTACTATAGCCGAGATCTTTATGGGCCAATGACTTATGCTTAATTTACTTCAGGTTCCTCAGGCTTTTAGAGATATCTTTCAACCAAATCCTTTGCACATGGAAAACTTTTCAACTGCATCAAGCAAGGATGTGAGTCTAAATCATATAATATAATGTAAATTACATAACCTTAGCTCCTTTTGCCCAGTAAATAGGGTAATTACTGATTACGGCTTATACTCCATTTGCGAAAAGATGGGGATAACTACATATTCCAGCAATATAATGGCATATGATTTGAATTTTTTTTTTTATGGACAAAGGCTTAAGAACTTAAGATTCCAGCAAGAAAGGCAAGCAACTCTGATTACAATGTGATAATGTTATTGAATTGTTTTGTTTCAAGTTTCAACTGACTTGACTCTTTTTGGTGCAGGGATTGATAGCAATATGCTCTAAGACAGGAGGACTGGTATCTTTGCAGTCACATTGTGAATGGCTTCTTACAGTGCCCACAAATCCAGAAGCAGTACTATTAAAATTCATCCCTATAACATCTCTTCTGACCGGTGTTCCTGGAAGTGGTTTCGTAGGTCAAGCTATCCATCTATACCTCTGATGTGAGTATGATGGAAATAAGTCAAGAGAGAAAATGTCTATGCTAAATACAAAGTTTAGCACCCATTTACTGATTGTAGTTATCAACCATTCAAGAAACAACATAAGGGATTTTTATAGCTTAATCCCCCTCAGCCAACTCAACTTATTGACAACCAAGTGGCTATTATAAAGACAACTGCTCTGGTAGACGTGTATGGTAAAATAGGAGTTTTGGAACAGGATATGGCCATCCATCAAAGCATGTAGGAAAAGGGATTTTGTCAGATGTTACAGTTGCAGCTGCCCTGTTAGACATGCATGAAAAATGTGGATCCATAAACAGAGGCACGTGATCTGCAAATTCCTCCAAATCAGTGAAACCAGAAAGGCATGAGTTCAACAAAATGCCTCAAAGAAGTATGCTCTCACCTGAATCAGGCCCATGATCTAGTACAAAAGATTTAACCTTTAACTTTTGCAGGGAATGCTGATAAAATCCATGGGATGATATTAAAGATGAATGAGCCATATATTTTATTGAACAGGAAGTTACAGAAAATGCAAGTGAAACAAGAAATTTTCAAGTGCAAATTCCATTTAACAAGATACATTGAATCAAAGATTTTATTGAGCAGAAAGTTGCCGAAAATGCAAGTGAAACAAAATACATTGAATCACAGCTAATTGCAGGAGTCATTTCATACCTCAATGGTAAAAACACCACAGTTTCACCTCTATCTGCCAAGCAAGCTTTTCATGCCCATTTGAGAACCAGTTAAAGGGATGTCGTGGTATGCATGAATGTGAAATGTGGGAACACAGACAACGCACCCGAATCACCCTGAAAACCCCCAACAAATTAGCCTGTACACGTGCCCAGAAAGCTGTATTATAAGGTGTCAAACATGCTGCTAAAGAAGGCATGATCAAACCCACGTGGATACCCTGTTCCTCGCCTTCGCTGGACCAGCTGAAACATTAGACTTGATTTTAATTTTTCCTTCTGCTGGCTTCTGATTGGTGACAAGATTGCTTTTTTATTTAAATTTGTAAATAGAAAAACCCAAACCCCAGCAAAAAAAGGGATCAACCAATCTGGAAATTTAGTGAAAATAACTAAAATGCCATTTTAATAGCGAAATTCATTTCGCACCATAGGTTAAAGCTTTTTAACCGACTCCCGAGAAACGATTAATTGCAAAACTTGTGCACCGAAAACATTAGTCTCCGGCTATAGATAGGCCGGGACTAATCTAGATGGATTGTGTCATTACCTTGATTTGTTCTTTGCGCTCTTGGATTAATTTATCCTTATCTAAGAAATTGTTTAGCTTTTGGGAAATGGTAATTCTATTGGTGATTTAAAATTAAACAAACTTGTTATGATTATTATATAAGTTTGTAAATCATTCATGATTAAAGAGGGGTCCCTCTATGGTCCACCTTTATTTTGACCATATTGTACATAACACCTTGAAAAGCTCCATGAATTTAAGTGTCATTATGAAGGAAGTTGTTGATTCTTGAGGTTTCTTCTTTTATATCTTCCAAAGATATTTAATGAGTTTGAGGTATCCCACCGATATATTGAGCTTCTCAATATCATCCTTTAGATATTGAATGTTTTACTATGAGTATTCTATTTTTATCCTATATATCCTCTCCTTTCTCTATTATCCCCTTGATAGTTTCCCATCGAGTAGTTATTTATTTTATAACTGAGTATCTTCGGTACTCATCTTTTTCTTCACATATCATATTTCCATAGTTGTGTTGCTTACATTATATTTCTCTTGAGATTGATTATCCTTCAATTCCTTGAATATTTTCCTTAGTAATTATATAAGTTCCTACTAGTAACCATCTTACTCTTTGCAATGCCTAGCTTCATCCTTCTCTATGCCATTTGTTCCTAGGAATATTCCAAGAATAGCTTCATCCTTCTCTATGTCATTTGTTCCTAGGAATATTCCAAGTACTTCTTTGATTTTTAGCCTGAGTATTATTAGACCCAACGGAATTCTCAACTAAAATAAATATCTTGACTTATGGTACTTTTATTTTTATTTTTAGAGTCTTAATGTTTTTTACATCTAGCTCCATGTATTTCCTCTTTAATTTCTTCTTCACTAGGTGTTGACAGCCTTTATTCCCTCATAGAGTAAATTTTCACTATCATTAGGTCTTGTGACTTTGGTGGTGACATTTATTGGTTCCACTTATTAATTTTTTCTTGTATTTATCTTGTAGTATTGTCAACAAGGGGGGTGAAGTGCACACATTCCATTAAAAATTGCATTAGATCATATTTTTCCCTCACAATGCTTTTGGTAGGAATGACATGCCCTATTTCCTCTTTCTCTTGGCCTCCTATTATTATATGAAAACCTAAATATAACTCATTTATTTTTTATATAAGGTTGTGCCCATTTTAATATTCATTTTATAAGGCAATTGAGAATACCTATGAAAAATATTATAAGTTAATTCTAGGGGATTGAGAAGCTACAAAATCTTGGTGGGTAAAGGTTGTTGTCGATCTAAGGGCTTGGGAGAAAGCATAATGGACACCTAAAATATGGCAAGGTGATAACCTATATTTGATGAAATGAGGTATATTGTTTGTTGACATGGCATGTTGTGGAAAGAAGAATATGGGTGGGAATTTGGATAGAAAGTGAGGTTACATAAATTTTTAAATATGGAGATCATATATAAAGTGACGAGGAGGAAAAGGAGGAGGAACAATAAAAAATTCAATGGTTGTGATTGTTGTACTTATTCTTTAGCTTTCTCCACCTACTTGTCTATTCTATTTATTTTCCTATTTGTGGCTCATTAAATTTTAATTTTTTTCTCTACCTTTCTCCTCTAGATCATCATCCCTACCTATGAAAGATTTCATATATATATTTGTCTCTATAGATGATCTTTATGATGATGAGGTGGAAGTGTTAGGATATCCCATTACCCTAGGATATATTCTAGCCATCAAGCTACTTGGTACTTGTCTTGAGATCAATTTTATGGTGCTAGATGCTACTACTAGCTTCAATAATTATACATTAAATATGGATTTAAGTTTCTTCCATTTTTTTGTCATGGATGGTTGGTTGAGATGGGTTTATATCCCTTGCAGATGCCACAAATATACTACTTACTAATATTTGTGGTTCCACTTGTCCTAGTATTACTAAATTATCATTTTGTCTCAATTTTTATTCTTCTTCATTTAAAGATACCACCTCAATTATTCCAATTTCTTAACAAAATATGTAGGATGAGGATAGAGTGGGGAGGACTTGATCACAATGATCTTCCCAAGTATTATTTATTATAAAATCTCTACATAATTATCTACCGTATGACCAATACCACGCATATATCTCCACCATGTTCCCATCATACGATCAGTTGAGTCCATCTTTCATAAGGATTTATTCTAGTCATTATGATAGTTTTCCTTATAGGGTTTTATATTTTTATAAAATCCTTTGCAAAGATACAAGAATAGGAATGGGATTGCAATAGCCCAAGTTGTTATGGAATTGTTCACTTCCTCCTCATTTAGGTTTTTATTATCTTCTTTTTATGGTTGAGGTTCATTTGAAAACTCCCTTTCCTCATTTCTATTAGTTTTATTTATCCACAAAATAATATCCTATTGGGTCATAGTTCTAATGGTCGTACACAATGTCTAGTATTGCATCCCTTAATTTTTCATCTAGAATCTCAATGAACTTCATTTTCATGACCATAATTTCATTATAGGGGTGTGGGAGGTTATGGAACAAAGCCTTGTCCATGCCATTTCCAAATTACTAGTCCATGGTATTTACTTGGTACATATATTTCAATGTAAAATGCCCTAATTATGACATACCTATTGAAACAATGAAAATGTGGTATGGTTCTATCATTTGGCTTTAGGAAATAGAGCACATCCACTTCTCCAATTTCATTCAAGGATAACCCTTGAGGTCTCAATGCAAGGGAGAAAGAGATCTTGCAAGAGGGATTTCCTAGAGGTTGAATGCAAACTAATAAGGGGTTCACCACCAAGTATGAACTTGGAAAGGATAATGAAATGCAAGGTGAAATGCAAAACTCTAATTCAATGAAAAGCTTCACTAAATGACTATAAATGTGAATGAAACAACACAGAAAACTACAAGACAAAATGTGTGCACCTAGAAATCTGTAGATGGCTTGAATGAAGACTGGAAATGCTGCAAATCCTAAAATTTAGGCTTGCTAGGACTCATTCACCAATCTAGGCGAATCAGTCCCAGATCTGGGTTTCTATACAAGAACAAGTTTCTCGAAAAAGGGTATCCGAAATTGCAAAAATCTCAAAATTTACCCAAAATGGGACTCATTCACCAATCTGGGTGAATGAGTCTAGTTAGGGTTTTCCAGAGCTTTAAAACCTGAACCTAGCCTTCAATGTCTACTCTTTTTGTTCCTCTTTGTTTCCAAATCTGAAATCCTTATTTTGGGACTGAAAGTGACTTTTTGGTGAAGATTATAATATTGCAAATGGGGAGACAACTCCAACAACTTTCTCCAAGCTTGTAACCTAATCTTCAATTATCTTCAATTCTTCAAAGCACCTAGATCTGCAATCACACAAAGAGAGAGGGAGAGAGAGAGAGAGAGAGAGAGAGAGTTGATTGTTAGGGGAATAGGGGTTTACCTTGGTCAAACCCCTTGTAGGTAATTAAACCAAATGATGAGACAATGAAATGAAGGAATGAAACATGAAACAAAGAACATGAATCATGGACAATAATACCTTGAATGATGCCTTGTAGATGATGTCTTGTAAATATGCAACTCAACATGAAATAATGATTTGAAAGCTTGTTTATATAGGAAATCCATCTATCATGTGTATAGATCCGTGGCCGACATACATAAAATTTGAACTTAAAACCCAATTTTTCTCGCTAAAACCTTGAAAATAGGCCAAATGGGACTCGTCACCATATGTGGGTCCCGGCTGATACCTATTTGACCTCAAAGAATTAAAACTGTAAGTTGATACCAAGCTTTCACTATTCCTTGGATGCACAATATAGGGTCTTAGGGGCCTATTAAGGTCATAAATGCAAGAGGGCACAAAATCCAATGTGAAAGTGTAAATAAATACACTTTACAACATTAAATTAAGGAAAATTTGGGTCTGTTTAGCTTAGAAGGTCCCTAAACCCCATGTGAATGTGTAAAACACATTACAACACTAGATTAGGTCCACCTTAGTTTACAAGCCTCCTAAATTTATTGTGAAGGTGTCCATAAATACACTTTACAAGATTAAATTAGGGAAAAGTTAAGTTTATTTAGCTTAGAATGGCCAAAACCTAATGTGGGTGTGTAATACACATCACAACACTAGATCAAGGAAATATCAAATCCAATTCATCATTATTTATCCCCAAATTAGGTGAAATTGTACCATTTCCAAGGGGGGGTCAATTTTCGTCATTACACCTATGTAGTTTTTAAACATTACCACCTTAGCCATAGATTCTTATCACCATGCAATCCTAGTTGAGATACTATTAACCTTGGTATAGGGACCTTAACATCATGATGTAGGATTTTTTGATTTTAGGTTAATATCATTATTGACTATGGAGGGGGTAGGGATGAAGAACTGCTCAAAAATTGTACTACAATAGTTAAAATTTATATTGAGGTGGGGAATCCAAGTGGTGACTATTTCCTACCCCTTTGATGAATTTTCATGTATAAGTTTGGGTTTGATGAAAATATAGTAGCATTGGGGAAATATTATGTATATTAGATAGAATAAATATCCCATAAGATTGATCTAACTTTTGTCTAATTTTCTCTTAACATAGAGGATAAAATTAAAAATTCCAACAATTCCTAGGCATCTAAAGATTGATTCACATTTTATTTTAAATGAAAATTATCCTATAACAAATCAAATATGTTGAATAATGAAATATAAAGGAAAATAAAGAGACAAACATGAGGATGGAATCTTGGAGCCCATAAATTTTTATGTGAATCAAGGACTTTAGGGCATCAACTACAAGTCTTCTAATTAGAAACCATGGGACTATAACATAAATTTTGAAAGAAATTTAGATACACCAACATATGAAGAAAAAAACCCAAAAGTATAAAAAAAACCATCATTTCATACAAATCAAAATATAATATCAAATCAAAATTAAGTAAAAAAAAAACTACTCCAAAGATAAATGTGGATGCACTAATAAAAAAGGAAGCACAAAAGAAATGAGACACCAAAAATAAAGAGAAGTAATGAATCAAGTTGGAACATTCAATTTTGTATCTCCAAAACCTAATTCCATCTTCAAATCAAAAAAAATCTCATAACAATCTAAGCATCAAAATCTTATACCCACATACAAATCCAAAATTAATAAATCCAAATATAAATATTGTAATCCTAAGCTCAAATCCATTAGTATCCTAAAATCCTAAAATTTGATGTCCAAATATTTACATCCCACATCAAAAATCCAATCCTTAAATTCTAAATCCAAAAAAGTAAAAAATATATTTAGATCCCTAAATCTCAAAATGAAAGTATCTCCAAAAGTCCCAAATCCCATATATGAAAAATTTGTAATCTAACAACAAAATTCCAAAATCTCTAGTTTAGCATTCAAAGCTTTAAAATTCATCATGTCAAATACAAGGAAATTACAATCATGAAATATCAATGTGAAATTTTTGATAGGGATTCCCCTTGGTCCCATTACATTTATTCTATCCTTGATAGCCCTACCCTTCCATCTAAAATCCATCATGTCAAATACAAGGAAATTACAATCATGAAATATCAATGTGAAATTTTTGATATGGATTCCCCTTGGTGCCATTACATTTATTCTATCATTCATAACCCTACCCTTCCATCCACTCCTTTTAGAGAATGAAATAAATTACCTAACATATTTCACAATCACAACTCTTTAATCCAAGATTTTACATAACCACCATACATCTTTCCTCTAACCAAAATTGCATCCCATTTTACCTGAAAGTATCTTCTAACTTAGATTCTATAATGATGCCATGGTTAAGGCATTTACCAATTCAGTTTTAAAATCCTCACACAATGGAAGCTAAAAAACTTAGAATGGTTTAAAAAATATATATACAAGATACATTTTTTATTAAAAATAATATACAACTACACATTGCATGCATGGCCTTCATGGTATCTCACATTCCCATTACTTGCACTTATATCTCACTTACCTTTATATCTCCCATCTCTTCTCATGGTGCTCTATCTCTATGTTGGGTAGTATCCTCTCACTTGGGAAATTTGCACCCTTCTATCTTTGCCAAGTTCTTTGCAACTACCTCCTTTCTCTCACCCTCCTCTTCCCTATCTGACACCTTTTTCTTTGCTTCTTTTTGCATTTTTCATTCGTTGTGACTCAACCTTGTTGGTGGGATTTTTTTTCCAATTAGGCACCTTTTTTCCTTTCCTTCTCACCTCATTTTTAGTCCCCTTTTCCCACACTTTTTATTGGGATCTTTATCCCTATTCCAGGAATTGATTTTCTCTCCTTTTTGGACACCTCAAACTTTAAAATGTAGTTAATTTATCACTCCTTTCTAGCTGTGATAATCTCATTTTTGTGTCCCATTTTTTTATGAAAAATTTTCAGCTAACTCAAAAGAAAACAAATGTTGGATTCTTCCCCTTATTGATTATCCACTCCATTAAATATTGACGTTCAATTGAAAATTATTTAGAATCTTGTTGGTGGCCAAATTGATACATGCAACATGTAGGCAAGATGAAATTACCTTACCTCTTCTGAAAAAGGTGAATGATCATGAAACCGATCACCTTCAAATGTCATGGGTGTTAGGTCACAACGTTGTTGTCTTTGATTTTAATAAGATAAGCAAAATTTATAGGGTGTTGTACCCTTCACACAAAAGCCCAAAGGGCCAGAAAGGAGCTAGTTCAAACTAGAACATGAACTAGGAGAAACACAAAAACAACTGACAGATAGCTGTAGAATAGAAAACAAGGACTAAACAACCCCAGAACCTGAGGGGACTAATCTAACTCCCGTCATCCTAGGTCACAAAGAAGCAACAAATTTGGGGAGTCCCTTCTTCCTCATCACAACAGACCAGGAAGACTCGGAATCAAAGTCCACTGGGTGAGGCGAGAGGAGTGGATCCTCAACAACCACCGGCAAGAAGCCATTAAGTAGAGAGGGAGTTGGCAGCAAAGAGGAGTCAGGAGCAATCAAAGGATCAATAGAATCGATCAAAGAGGGACGGGCAAAGTCCGCCAGGACATCAACAACAGATTGAGGCAACATAGGTACCACGAAAGGGATAGCCAAAGGAGGAGCCTGGATAGAATCAATCACCAAGGGAGGAGCCGCCAAAGGAGGGTCACCCTCCACAGGAGCATCTGAAGAGGGAGAACCCACCATGAGATGGTCCGAGAGAGCATTCCTCCACCAAGTAGCAGCGCCCTTACGATGAGCAAGAGGGAAACCAAAGGCCAAATGACCAGTGGAAAAACACCTCCTGCACCGAAAGGGAAGGCCCTCATAGTCCAACAGCTACAACCAAGGTCTGTCCTCCACCATCAAGACCACATCACCATGAAGAGGTTTGGAGATGTCCAAATCAACTAAAATACGAGCCACCGTAGTATGTCCTAGATCCCGAGACATAGAGTGAACCTTCAAAAAGAGTCCAATGGAGTTGCCAATAGCTTTGAAACATGATTCCTCCCAAAATTGGAGGAGGATATTTGGAAATTGGACCCAAATAGGTCTGACATTCAACAGCTCAATAAGTAGATTGAAAGAGCAAGACCACAACCTGAAGGATAGCGAATGAATACCCCACATCCATCTCCTATCTAGTACACAGTCCCACTCCACAGGAGTAGAAAAGGTAGCAAAGAAAAACCCTCTAGTACTGGGATAGAGCTCAATCTCACCAGAGACAACAAGCTTCCAAGAGGTTGAAACCCAATCATGGAGATCAGGAAGGGAGGGCCACAAACCATTAAACCTGTAGACCACTCCCTGATGCAAATAGAAATCCTCATTCTCAGTAACCTCAAACCCACATACCACAACAGGTGATGCACGAGTGCAGGGCAGAGGCCAAACCCTAGCAGAAGCAAGAGGAACCTGGGAACGAGCATTTAAAACAACATCAAAAAATATTTTTGATGGCCACCAGAAGTAACAGGAGGAGAGGGAGAAGGGCCTCTGTCAACACCACCCCGCACAACAACATTAGCCTTCACAAAAGATAGGGGATTCATGTCTTTACCACCTTGAATCGCATCAAGAAGATCCTCATTTGAAGGAGGACCTAACCCCTGCGCAACCCCAGTCAGCACCCCAGCCAGACAAACTAGCGCAACATTCTTCATAGGATTTTCCTGTTGGGAAACATTTGAGCACCCTCTTCTACAAGTTGGAGGGAGATCACCACAAAAATCAGGGACAAAGGGAGCCCTAGCCACAGAAGGCAAAGGGGCTGCGCCCAAACCCAACCCACCATCACCATTCAAAAAAGGATCTGCCTGTTGGCTCCCGTCCAATGCTTCTCCACCACACGCCATTATTTACTTTTATTTTTCAATGTTGTTTATTAGGATGTTTATTAGGATATAACA
>VDFB02054335.1:0-17500 GCA_007258455.2 Sequoia sempervirens | reverse complement strand
AGTAGATATTTTTTTTAAATGAAATGACTTAAAGGGAGATTGATTTTATTTATGTGTAATTGAGATGTTGAAATTAAACAATTAAATCTAATTTATTTATTTGTTGAAATTCTCTTAAAGTTGTGATTTTTTTTTAGTTATGTTGTTTGGACAATTTGGGTAAACTGAGCGAGTAAGTCTTTCAGATATATTTACTTTAAAAGATTGGTGAGTCAACTGTTGTTTTCGCTTAATTGGGTTATGGTCATGTGGGGACCCTTAAGTTAATCGACCCTTTATAGGAGATAAGCTTATTGTTAAACTTCCAGAGGTATGGGAAAATGGTGGTTTATTATGTGACCTTTCTATTTGATACTTGACTCGATTTTAACTACAGTTGTGTTTTTAAGCTTATACTTGGGTTGTACCATCTTTATGGGGGTTGACTTATATGATTTTTTGGCGAGATGGTTTTGCCTCGCGGTTGTTCTATTTTGTGTTTTAGAGTACTTGTGGGCACAACCCCTTGGAATTTGTTGTGTTTTGGTTTCTAGGGAGAGTGGCTCTACGTGGGTGCCGACGCACAAAGGGGTTGTTAGGATAACCCACGATAGAGTTTGAGTAATAAGTGAAAACCTAATTAATTAATTAGGGGGCAGGTAGTTAAACATTAATAAGATAATTATGGATGCCTCATCTGCCTGTTAGGGATTTCATAGACTAAAGGTGGCTGAGAAGGCCGTGGTTGGCATAATTGTGACCTCATCTTCACGAGAGGTTAACGATTCTACATGAGTCACCCTATGGAGCGGCACCTTGAGATAGGCAGTCAGGATAACCATAGATGTAGGTGGCACCTTGTGATAGGTTTTCTAGAAAATCCATGTAAGGCCATGCGATGACACTCTCCTCTAGCTTTCCCCTTGAGTTGTTTTATTGGAATCCTTTGGAGGTGGTCTACTGATATGTTTTGGTGATTTATTGTTGCCATGTTTAGGAAGTGGTCTTTTGATGTTATGGTTTCCTTTATGTGTGGTTTATCTTTCCACGCTTGGAGTTTAGTCTTGTGTATTTGTATAGATGTTCTTGGTCGGGGACCCTTTCTTAACAACTCCCTTTCAACATCAAACCCATTGGGTTTAAGGGACACGCTCAAACCTATCATGCAGGTGGAGTTAGTGTCCAGTACATGCATCCTGCATAAAAAAAATTGCCAAGTAGTATGTAAATCTCCATTGCAAACACACCATGAAAGGTAATCGCAGGGTAGCAGGGCACTTGCAAGCAAGTGATCCCAGTTCATCCTTTCACCAAGACACACTAGCAAATACATTAGAAACCATAGCAGCATAAAATCACAACATCACAACATATATTATTAAAGAAAACTATAACATAACCATATAACATAATCACCATGAAATGTATCATCAAACATCATCAGTAATTTCAAGCTTAGCAAACTAACCAAACTATGAATCCACACACAACCAAAACGGTGAGCTGATCACCCACACAAACCAAGTACAAAATCCACACATAAGAGTATCAACAACATGAGGGGTATTACATCCTCCCCCCCTAGAACATGGCTTACTCCTAGAAGCTACTAAATAAATATGGGTAAGCCTCTCTAATACGGGATGCATCCTTACATGTCGCTGAAGTCTCATCATTTGGGTCCCACTGAACCCGCACCTGTTCAATGACTCTGCCCCTAAGGGAAAGTCTCTGATGCTATAGCACAACCATGGGCTCGAGTGCTAGCTGCCCATCCTCGACCTGAAGAGAATTCCAATCAGGTACGTGAGTAACATCCAAAAAATATGGCCTAAGTACTGAAACATGAAAAACATTATGTATCTATGATAGATTGGGCGGCAATGCCAGGTGATAGGCAACATGGCCAATCCTCTCTAAAAATTCAAATGGTACTACAAATTGAGGCACGAGCTTGGAACCCTTTCCATAATGGATTGGGCTCTTTCGTGGTCTCACTCTCAAAAAGACTTGATCGCCAACAGAGAACTAATGGTCAACTCTATGTGCATCAGCATATTTCTTATGTCTGTCTTGAGCTACCACAAGATGCTCTCTGATGCAAGCTACCTGATGTTCCATGTCCTGAAGCATTTCGGGACCAAGGAGAAATTTTTCCTCAAGACGGTCCCAACTTAATGGGATCCTGCAGGGATGACCATATAGTGCCTGAAAGGGAGCCATACCAATCAATCTATGATAACCATTGTTGTAGGAAAACTCCATCAAATGCAGATAATCCTCCCAACATGATTGTTGATCCATCACATACATACGAAGCATGTCCTCAAGAACTTGATTAACTCTCTCTATTCGTCCATCTGTTTCAAGATGGTAGGAAGAACTAAAGTTTAGTTGTATTCTTAAGGCACACTGCAATGATGTCCACAATGCAGAAGTGAACATTGGATCTTTGTCAGAAATGATTCTCCGCAAAATACCATGCAGATGAACAATATCTTCCATGAAGATTTTAGCAACCGAAGAAGTTGTGTAAGATTATCTGACGGGGGTAAAATGTGCCACCTTGGTCAATCTGTCAACTGTGACCATGATAGCATCATGACGTCGAGAAGTCATAGGAAATCCCACAATAAAGTCTACATAAATTATGTCCCACTTCCATTCTGGAATGAGATGAGGTTGTAAAAGGCCTGCAGGATGCTGGTGTTTTTCCTTGACCCTTTGACATTCCAAACATCTTGCCACCAAATCTGCAATATCCCTCTTCATGCCAGCCCAAAAGTATAGTGCACGAAGATTTGCATACATTTTCTTAACTCTCGAGTGAGCAGAGTAGGGAGCTCAATGTGCCTCAATCATAATTAGAGTCTGAAGACCCTCAACAGAAGGCACGTACATGTGACCCATATATCTTAGAAGACCATCCGACTCTAGTGAGTACCCTGCAAACTTTCCTTCTAGAGCTCTACCTGATTCAATTTCTGACTTCACTTCCTAATACCAGCTATTTGTTGGAAGCACTGCGAAGACTTGACTCCTCAAATCCACCTCAAGAGCTACTGTAGAAATCTCATGTTTCTGCTGACTCAAAGCATCTGCCACTACATTTTCCTTGCCTTGAACATACTTGACCTCAAAGTCATATTTGGAGAGGAATTCCATCCATCTCCTCTTCCTAGCATTCAATTCTGACTGAGTAAAAATGCATTGCAAACTGCGATGATCGTTGTGAAGCTCAAACCTATGACCCAATAAGAAGTGTCTCCATCTCACAAGGGAATGAACCACTATAGCTAACTCCAAGTCATACATGGGGTAATTTAGCTCATGATCCTTGAGCTTACGGGATTCATATGCAATTACACGTCCTTCTTGCATCAAGACGGCTCCTAAGCCCTCCAAGGAAGCATCAGTGCACACCACGAAATCCCCAGTAGGATTAGGAACTGCAAATATTGGTGCACTAGTCAATCTATCCTTAAGGGTCTGTTGTCTGGCACTGTTCAAACCAAATGAACTTCTTCCATTTTCTCTAAAGGGAAGTAATGGGATATGCAATCCTAGAAAAACCCTATACAAACTACCGATAATAGCCTGCTAACCCCATAAAACTGTGAATCTCTAAAACATTCTTGGGTGTTGGCCAATCAACAATAGCCTGGTTCTTTGATGGGTCCACTGCGATACCTACACCTAAGATGATGCACCCCAAGTATTTCACTTCTATTTTGTATAATTCACACTTAGCCAAATTGGAAAACAACTAGTTATCCCTCAAACATTGTAATACATGCCTCAGATGTTCCTCATGCTCCTCCATTGATTTAGAGTACACTAGGATGTCATCGAGAAAAAAAGTACAAACCTATCCAAATAGGTTTAGAAGACTCCATTCATTAGGCTCATAAAAATTGATGGTGCATTTGTTAACTCAAATGACATAACAGTGAATTCATAATGCCCGTAACGAGTGCGAAATGTAGTTTTATGAATATCAGCTTCGGCTACTCACAACTGATGATAGCCAAAATTAAGATCGATCTTAGTGAAAACCTGAGCTCCTTTTATTTTATCAAATAAGTAATCAATTCTCGACAAAAGATATTGATTCTTGATCATCACTTTGTTGACCTACCTATAATCAATACATAATCGGAGTGAACCGTCCTCCTTTTTCACAAATATAACTGGTGCTCCCCAAGGGGAAACACTAGGATAGATGAATCCTTTCTCTAACAGCTCCTCTAGCTGCAAACAAAGCTCCTACAATTCCTATGTTGTCATCCGATAGGGAGCCCGAGAAATAGGCTCAGCTCTAGGAACAAGATTGATTCTGAAGTCGATGTCATGCTTTGGTGGCATCCCAGGAATTTCACTTGGAAAAACATCAGAATATTCCTTAAGAAGGGGGTAATCATCCAATGATATCCCTTGACTCTTTTTCGAGTCCAAATCATTAACAGACACTGCAAAAAGCTGACAACCTTGTCTATAACACCTTTTTAATTGCATAGCTGAGATCAAACATAGTTAGATAGGCCTTTGAATGCCAATGATCTCAACCTCATTACTCGCATCATCAACACAATGCACAACCTTATGCCGACAATCAATTATGGCAAGGTGGGCACTCAACCAATCCATACCTAGAACCACATCATATGAACCAAGAGGTAGGATTCAGAGATCCACCATAGTCATGAGTGACCCAATTTGCAAATTACAACCCTGAACTAGTGACTCAACCGCTACCTTTGCCCCGAAGGCCAATTCGACCTGCCACTTAATGCCTTGCCTTGCTGCCACTAGTCTACAACATTCCACTACTGAAGGAGAAATGAATGAATTTGATGCTCCAAAATCAAAGAGAATAGAAATTCTAGTACCATACAACACACCTGATGTCTCAACTATAGTGCCCTAATGTTCAACTTGGTGATTGTCCACTACTGCAAATACCTAATGTGCTATGCCTACATCGCCCATTGTCAGCTCAGATGCAGCTGGTCTCCGGCTAAAACCTATAGTGCTCCTCTATGGACACTATCTAAAAATATGTCCCTGTTGCCCACAAGAGAAACAACATGTTCCTCGTCCAAAACCTCTAACACCATACGCTGCACTTGATTGCTAGAAACTATCACGAGATGGTGCCGACTGTGTGCTCTGAGCAGGTTGCTCAAAATGATCCTGTCTGACTCGCTGCCAACTTTAGTTCTTCCTGCTCTGAGATCTGTCTCCCTATTATGACTATGACTTTTTATGTTTGGGCTGTGACTCATGCTGTTGTTGTGGACCACCCTTTGAGGGTGCCCAAAAATTCCTAGAAGACCTTGCAACTTGAGGTTGTCCACCTCTAGAACCAAAACTTAATACTGGAGCACTGCCAATCTAAACTCCTATGTGACCTCCCAATGCCATAGCCATATTTTCTTCCACAAGGTGAGCCTTCTCAACAGCTACCTCCATTGTCTTCGGCTCGAAGACCCTAACTCCACCACTGATTTGGGCATTTAATCCCTTGAAAAAATGTTGCACAAGCATTGCCTCATCATTTCCGATCCCTACATACTATTTGAGCTCATAAAAATGACACTCATATTGTTCCATGGACATTGCCATCTATCTTAACTTGTGGAATTCATCAGCTCTACACTGCCTCTAGTGACCAAAAAGGAAACAGGCCTTGAACCTCTCCATAAATAATTCCCAAGTCACCATGCTGATGTCAATATGTAATTTTTGTTCTTCCAGCCACCACCAAGTGGATGTGAAGCCTTTGAGGTGCATGATAGCACACCTAGCCCTAGTATTACTGCCATAGGGATGCACAACAAAGATCTATCCAAATCGATTAGCCAAGTCTCTGCCTCAAGACCCCCACCAGAACCATGAAATGTAGGAGGTTGTGCTCTTAACAGGTCTCTCATATGACCCACCACTATTGCATCCTGTTCAACTGTGTTTTCCCCACGTTTAGGGGATCTCTCCCTTTCCCTATCCAACCTATGTTCTTCCTCTTGCCTAGGGCCTAAACGACCCAGTATCTCCTCTAGTAAATGTTGCAACTGACCATCTAAACCAGGATGTTCTGTGTTCTGACCACCACCACCTCGGCCACGACCTCTACCCCGAGGCATGATCATGCACAAAAATTGGGGTTATGTGAGATCAAGAGTTAACGCAAGGTTGCCTAACGGACTCAAACTACCTAGAGTACCTAGTGTTTGCAAACTTGGCTCTGATACCAAGTTGTAATGCCCCGTCACGCAAACCCCAAAGGACAACTAAAAAATGCAACAATTTTTTTTGAAAAAATAAAGTATAAACACTAAGTTTACTAATGCAACTAACATAGTTATCAATTACAAGTTAAACACCTAAGTCCCTTGAGGTACATGAGGTGACATTAAATAATCTATCCAATAACAAAATTGATAAAAGTAATTTACCAATTCTACTAACGTAACTCATCCATTCACATTTCATCATCTAAACATTTATTAAAGATAAGAAATATGACAAGAATGAATCATATAGAAACCATACATGAATTCATAGAAAATTTATCTTGGAAATATAAAGAACTTATTTTCTCAAACATAACACAACATCAAGAATATTTACAATTATAGATAAAGCATGAATTACAAAATGTGTTTATACATTACATCATTCTACAAGTATATCCCATTGAGAAATTACCCAAGATTACATCATAGGTCTATCCAATACATGGGAGAGTAACATATCAATATACAAAGTATGACAGAAGTAAAAATATACATCTAGAAGCATATAACTCTGGAACAAACTGTCTCTGCAAAACTCTGCACTGAAAGGTACATCTACAAAATAGGGAACCCAACGGGGTGCATAGCACATTCCACTCAACCACCCCCATGCTAGGAGTAGATAAGAAAGGGCCCCCAACCAAGAACATCTATACAAATACACAAGACTAAACTCCAAGCATGGAAAGATAAACCACAAATAAAGGAAACCATAACATCAAAAGACCACTTCCTAAACATGGCAACAATAAATCACCAAAACATATCAATAGACCATCTCCAGAGGATTCCAATAAAACAACTCGAAGGGAAAGCTAGAGGAGAGTGTCATTGCATGGCCTTACATGGATTTTCCAGATAACCTATCACAAGGTGCCGCCTCATCTATGGTTATCCTGACTGCCTATCTCAAGGTGTCGCTCCATAGGGTGACTCATGTGGAATCGTTAACCTCTCGTGAAGATGAGGTCACGATTATGCCAACCACGACCTTCTCAGCCACCTTTAGTCTATGAAAGCCTTAACAGGTGGACGAGGAATCCATAATTATCTTATTAATGTTTAACTACCCACCCCCTAATTAATTAATTAGGTTTTCACTTATTACTCAAACTCTATTGTGGGTTATCCTGACAATGTTTCTCATGAGCTCCTCAATCTAATGAGAAACAAGTATGGCATTTTCCCAACTAACTTCTCTCCTAATCCAGACATCTCCTTCATAAAGTAGAAAATCAAGCATAAAACCAATGTACCATATCTGAATGTACCTTTCTTCTTCTTGAAATCTCTCAAAATCTCCAATAGTTGTTGCCAGAGCAGCTCACAGAGATCATATTCAGTTATATTCTCAACCATATCCAATGCAAGATCAATTGCAGTAGTGGAGACATCATTGTCACTAAGAATCATCTATGAAATAACTAAGCTTGCATACTGAACTGTTGGGTTGGAGATTCCAACAAATGTGTTTCTTATTAAACCATTTTCTCTATCAACATTACAAACATGATTCAGTCTAGAGGATGACAATCTAGTAACTTCCCTGATTACATCTCTAGATATCATATATATGCTTCATTAAGCCACACAAATTCACCATGAAATCAGCTAAGTGTCATTCTGATGCATCTTCCTTCACTACTAAAGGACTCAAAAAATTGTTCCGAACATCCAATTTCATTCTGAAAGCACATTGTACTCTATTTTTAGGGTGAAACCATTTCTAGTTAGTTCTTCACTCCACAATATGCGAGATTTTCCATAACCAAATTCTTCCATTCTCCAAGTATGTATGCTCCAACATCTTCAGTCGGTATGACACCAAGATGAATATCCAAAATTGCACCCAAAAGATCAAGTTCTAGGGATTTAACATGATGCATTTTGTACTCAGGTTATGATCTTTTTGCATTGTTTGTAATCTAGGGAAAATCCATTGCATACAAGAAACTACAAATAATTCAGAACCAGTGGCATCAACTTACCTTTCTACCAAAGCCGAATTCAGAATTTCCACAGGAAAAACTTGCTTAGGTTTCTTCAAGCTTCTTCTTCATGCCTCTTCTTGCATAAATTATTTTCATTGAATGCATTTTCTTAAACATATTTGATTTCATTCTTTTCATCCCAATCGCTTCTACAATTAATGCTTCAAATCACAAGTAGATCACCTCTAAATTCATGAAAGCCTCCATCCTTTCAAATTCTTCTAAATACATTCTTCACACATGTGAGACTACAAATTCCTTCTGCATGATATGACATTGAAGGAGGGGTTGATGGATTTTCTGATTAATGCTTCCCCTTAGCCAAGTTTTGAATTAATTATTGAATGGCGTATTTGTACTGAGAGACAGAATAGAAAAAAATGCTTTTGGTTATGCTTTCTTTTCAGATTCTCCTTCTTTTCTCCATATTCTCTCCATTTCTTTCTTGACTTCTACCAGATCAACCTTGATGACTGATTCATATCCTTTTGCCAGATTTCTACCTCTTAATTTTCTGCTTCCAATATGTTCTAGATTGCTTCAATTAAAGCAAACAACATTCTTCCATCCAAATTTTCTCTTATTCAACCCATACTTGCATTGGTTAGCTTTATGCCCAATTTAATTTTGATTTCTCTTGATTCCATCATTCTGCTTCACTTTAATTTTGCAATCTTTTGCTCTATGGGTGATCCCATAATATTGGTTTACAATTTTCAGGAGACCCTGATTTTTGCTGAAATCACATATTTTTAGAAAATATAATGATTTAAGCCTTGAAATTTTCCATTTAAAGGATTCCAATTGAAGATGGTTTGATCAAACCACCTTAGATCAAACCCCCTTGGATAGAACCCCGCTAGTTTTAAACCATACCTATAACAGAGTCTCCTTTACACCTATCAAAATGCTAATAAAAAATCACTTTTGATTTACTTTTGGGGATCAAATGAATTCATTTAAAAAAAAAAATTGTAAATATGTAGTTCTTATTATAAGCTTCCCAAAAAGTATAATTTTAAATAAATTTAATTTTATTATTATATTTATTTTTTTATTTCTTGTGAATGTAGGTTTTTCACCGAAAATCAAGCTCTATGTTGCACATGTGGAAAAATAGAAGATTATCAAAAAAAAAATTGAAAAATATCAGTGCACTAGATATTGAAGTCCTTGATCCATGTTAGTACTTTCCATTGCTCATTTATTTTTCCTTTCATAACAATGGTAATCAATCTAGACATGCTTTTACTTGTAGTTCTAATGTTTCTCAACCTCTTGAATGGGTTATTGATTCAGGTGCATCTCAACATGTTAGTTCACATAAAGAAGTTTATGAGTTTATGCAACCTAATATATCTAATGTTCCTCTTCAACTTGCTAATAATCATAGTTGTAAAGTAGAAGCAATTGGAGATGTGAATGTTCCTAATGGTAAATTGCATGATGTTTTATATGTTCCTAAATTAAAGACTAACTTGCTTTCATTTGATAAGATTTGTCAAAATTATAAAATAGAATTTTACAAAGATATGTGCAATGTTATTGATCCAAAACAAAACAAGGTCATTGCTAATGCTAAATTAGACAATGATAATTTGTTCAAATTTTATGAGTTTGCTCAATCTAGATGCTCTTTAATATCTACCATTGATTTTAATGTTTGGCATGAAAGACGGTCATATTAATGCTAACAATATTTCCTTGATGCAAAACTTAATATGCTAGATGGATTGCCTTGTATTGTTCCATCTAAAATTGTATGCACAGGATACATGAGTGGTAAGATGCATAGGGAGCCCTTTCCACGTGGTCAGTCATGGAGGGCAACTCATAAGTTGCACCTAGTTCATAGTGACCTTTTGGGACCCATGGAGAATAACTCCACCCAAGGATCAAGGTATGCACTTACTTTTGTTGATGATTTTTCAAGAAGAACTTGGATCTATTTTCTTCATAGTAAGGATCAAGTTCTTGACATATTTTCTAAATTTCATAAATTTGCTGAAAGGCAATATGGTTTTAAACTTAAAATTCTTAGAACTGATAATGGTAAAAATATGTGAACAATGCTTTTAACAACTATTTGAAATCATTTGGTATTAATCATGAGCTAACCATTCCCTACACACCTCAGCAAAATGGTGTAGTGGAAAGGAAGCATAGAACAAATGTTGAAATGGCTAGATGTATGTTACATGCTAAAAATATGTCTTACAAATTTTGGGCAGAAGCTATGTTTTGTGCTACTTAAATTATAAATAGGACTCCTATTAAAGATTTAAAGGATATAACTCCTAAAGAAGCTTGGTCTGGTAGGAAGCCCAATCTTAAGCATTTAAGAATTTTTGGTTCAACTGCTTATGTTCACAAACCTAAACAAAAGAGGAAAAAATTAGATCCTAAATCTTCTTATCATATTTTTGTTGGTTATGATGAACATTCTAAGGCTTATAGAGTTTATAATCCTCTTACTAATAAAGTTAAAGTTGCTAGAGATGTATGCATTGCTGAAAATGGTGTTCATGATTATTCTAAAGTGCATGATATTGAATCTTCTCAAAATAAAGTTATTCTTGTGGAGGATAATCCTCAAGTTGAATCTTCTCTTAACCTTCCTAATTCATCTCTTACTCATAGTGATAGTGATGATGAAAATGTTGAAATTTCTCCTCATGATTCTTCTTCTAGTGATGATACTCCTACATCTAAAAGAAAGCATAAATGGTTGAAAAAATTTATGCAAGAAAGTGAGGATATTTTAGCTAGAATGAATAAATCTAAGACTAGAAAGGAAAACTATTGTAATTATGCTTTGATGTCTAATATTATGAATTCAAATGATCCTCAAACTTATGAACAAGCTAAAGACCGACCTCATTGGCAAAAGGTTGTGCAAGAAGAATATGATACTTTAATTGCTAATAATACTTGGGATTTAGTTCCTTTACCTCAAGGTAAGAATCTTGTTTCATGCAAATGGTTCTATAAAACTAAGGTTAATGCAAATAATGAAGTTAGCTAGATTAAAGCTAGATTAGTTGCTAGGGGCTTAACTCAAGTTGAAGGCTTAGATTATAATGAAACAGTTGTTGCAATAGCTAAAATGCCAACTATTAAATTAGTTCTTGCATTAGCTTCTCATATGCATTGGCCTATTCATCAAATGGGTGTTAAAAGTGCATTTTTAAATGGTGATTTACATGGAGAAATTTATAGGTCTCAACCTTTGGGTTTCATTATGGAAGGTAATGAACATCTTGTTTGCAAATTGAAGAAAACAATTTATGGTTTAAAACAATCTCCTAGAGAATGGTATTCAAAGATCAATAATTTCTTTCTATCTCAAGGTTTCATTAGAAGTAAAAATGATCCAAATTTATATATTAAGCATAGTGAAAATGATATTGTGATTATTATTTTATATGTTGATTTAATTATCACTTCTAGTTCTAACAATTTGAGTAGTGATGTTAAGTCTCAACTCAATCAACAATTTCAAATGACTGATTTAGGCGTATTACATTATTTTTTGGGTATGCAAATTTGGCAAATACCTAAAGGTATTTTTCTTTCTCAACATAAATATGCTCAAGATCTTTTAGATAGATTTAAAATGAATGGTGCAAAGTGTGTTTCTACTACTTGTGAATTAGGAACTAAATTAATGATTGATATAGAAACTCCTTTTGTTGATCCTACTTTATATAGGAAATTAGTAGGAAGTTTAAATTATCTAACTCTTACTAGACATGATATTTCTTATAGTGTTGGATTAGTTTCTAGATTTATGTCTAAACCACCAAAAACTCATTTTAAAGTGGCAATTTTAAGATATGTTAAAGGCACTCTTAATCTTGGTCTCTTTTATGATGCAAATTGTGATTTTTCTTTAAAAGGTTATACTGATTTAGATTTAGGAGGTGATCCCAATGATGGTAGATCCACTTGTGGTTATTGTTTCTTTGTTGGATCAGGTGCAATCTCATGGAATAGTAAGAAACAACAATCTACTTCTCTTTGTTCTACAGAAGCTAAATATAAAGGTTGTACAAATGCATCCAAAGAAGCAATATGGTTAAGAAGATTACTTGAAGATTTGGGTCTACCTCAAAAGGATCCCACTCCTTTGTATTGTGATAATAAAAAAATTATTTCTTTGGCAAAGAATCCAATTTTTCATGCAAGGACCAAGCACATTTCTCTTCAACATCACTTCATTAGAGAGAAAATTGAAGACAAGCAAATTTCTCTTTTGTATTGTAAAGGTGAAGATCAAGTTGCAAATATTCTCACCAAAGCTCTTTGTAAAGATAAATTTCTCTTTCATTGTAAAAATATTGGATTACAATGCATTGAAGGGTTTGATGTAACCTCCCCAAGTAAAGCTTAAGGGGGGATGTTAGAAGATTAATCTTTACTTGGTAAAGGTTATTCTTTAATTGTAATTTTTTTATTAACTTGTAGGAATATTCCAAAGGAATCCCTACAAGTATTTTGTATTTTTTTCTTCTCACACATGTGTGATGATGACTCATTTTATTTTTAATTCCTTTATTAAGGAATATTTGTAGCCACCTCCTTAAGAGGTTCTTGACACATTGCACACACATAGATGAATGGTGGCATTCATTGAGTTGGGAGTTACATTCTAACTTCTCTTCTCACCTCTATTTATTAAGGTGCCTCTCCTCTCATTCTTCATATTCAAGCAATAAATCTTAAGGCTTAAATTCTCTCTCTCTCTCTTTGTATCATTCTTAGGTATTTTTCCTTCATTCATAATATTGGTGATTTTTCTTGTTTTTTCCCCTTATTAAATTCTTGTGTCTCCTCTTGATGGCGGTGCTTGGTTTGGCTACTCTCTCTTTGGTAATATTTTTCCTTCAAACAATGCTCATTGATTATTTATTTCTTTTGCTTAATTTATTTTCCTTTCAATCCAAAAAAAAAAGAATTTCGATACATACAAAAAAAGTTATGTTGTATATAGTCCACCTATGTTTGAATTGTAATTGGTTTGACTTCAAAACTTAATTAAGGAAAAAATATTCAATAAAACACTATGAAACCAAATGAAAGCATTAGATATCGTAGTTAAAAATCTAAATTTGAAAAAATTAGAATTTTATCCTTCATGGAAAAAAAGTTATGTTGTATATGGTGAACATCACTTCTTAAAAATGGTGTTTACTGAAAAAAACTAATTTTTGAAGGAGATGAAAAAAGAAGTGCAATTTGATTCCAAAAATTTTGAAAAAAATATATTTAGAATCTACAGAAAAATGTCACAAATCACTAATTTACATCATCTTCAAATTCCTCATAATTTAGCCGCTATAGGTGCCCGAAAGTGAAGATTTAGTTAGAAAAAATCAATTCAGTGTCTAGTTTGGCCAAAAATTGTAAACCAGTATTGTGGGATCACCCCTATGTCCAAATTTATTGTAAGAATAACAAACATCATTAAAATATTAATACCTTTGAGCATTAGTCTATATGATAGGAGTCCTTCCAGTATAGCTTCTTAAATCCTTGATTTGTCCATCTTTGCATAGTCTTATTATCCAGAGGTTGCTTTATCTCTGAATATTGTTCTTCTTCAAACCCTAAGCCTCTTTCATCCATTGTAGGTCTTTGAGAATCAATCAACTCATTGAGCTTTGTAGTCCTTGAATTGAATTTATCCTTAAATCTTTTTTCTTTTCTAGATTTGATCTCAAAATTTCCATTTCCTGCTTAAGCTTTATACATTCAATAGTCTTCCTTTGAATTTCAACTTTCTGCCAGTCTTCAATTCTTTTCTTTTCTTCCAATTGATGACACATTCCAATGATATCATCATGCTTTCCTTTTAGTTGAACACAAGAATCTTCATATCTTCTCCTTAGATCCTTGATACAATCATTTGCTTCCTTCATCTTATTCTTCATATCTTCAATTTCTTCTAAGTGTCCAGTAGAGACCACTTCTAGAGGAGAAAAATTCTTATAATCAAATTTTGGGACCATCCTCAAGTTGTTAGGATTCTTTAGAGGAACCAAGCTCTAATACCAATTGTTGAACATTTGGAATACTGAGAAGGGGGGTGAATCAGTATTCCATAAAACCATTCACATAAAATCCATTTAAGCATTATCAAAAATCTGATTGAATTACCAGAGGAAGACATGAAATCAAAACAAAGCATCAACACACATGAACACTAGAATTTTTATGTGGAAAACCCAAAATGGGAAAAACCACGGTGAGGATTAACTCACAATATAATATATCCGGATATAGAATATTACAGGGCTCAATGCCAAGACTCACTATCCTTGAAAGGCTCACTGCCTGAATACAAAAGAATGGCTAACTGCCAAGATACAAAAGGTATGGCTCACTGCCAAATGGGTGAACTGATAAAGAACGTGCCTTCCCTATGTTGGATTTTAGTTCTGATGAAGCACAATGCATGAGTAACTCACTCAGTTGCTCATCTATACAATTCACACATTCATTTTCAACTTCTACCATGCAAAATTTCTCTCTTTCTCATCACACACACACATCAAGGAATGTCATACATATATACATGTGTGTCTATGTTTCTTAATCAGGATGGCCTAATTAAAGAAACCTTAATTCAAAAACTAACTTTTCTGGCATGGACCTAAGATAGATCCCTTTAATATAAATATGTAGTTAGGTTGGCTAGAGTCAAGCCAAGACTCCAAAAATATGTACAGTTCATCAAACGTGCAACACAAAAACTTGTTAACTCATTGAATTCTCCCTTGAACAACATCAAACTATTTATCTTCAACACTGCACGATATGATAATCAATTATGAGGAAATGTGGAATCACCCACAACAGGGTGTAGAAGGAAAACTCACTAAGGTCGGAAAAATAGAATATTGTCATTCATATCTCCCAAATACCTTCACATATCATCATGAAACTCCAAGGTAGAATACATCTTATAGGCTCAAACTTGTGTACACAATCATGTAATGGTATCTTTTACTAAGATAGAATCCGAACCAAAATACCAGATCAACAAGCATTCATAATTGAAGCAACAAAATACTGGCAATCAACAAAATTCCATTATTTGTTGACATCAATGACAACCTATCAATTTCCAGCAATACAAAGGCAATTAAAGTTTGGAGTCATTAATAAAATGGTCCTACATTG
Organism: Sequoia sempervirens; assembly: GCA_007258455.2. Lineage (NCBI taxonomy): Eukaryota > Viridiplantae > Streptophyta > Pinopsida > Cupressales > Cupressaceae > Sequoia > Sequoia sempervirens. The sequence continues at coordinate 2,049 of VDFB02054335.1, read as the reverse complement.
AGAAGCAGACCTAGAGATGTAGCTCAAACATATGGGTGAACTCCTTTAACAAATTCATTATTGTCTCTCTATTCTCTCTTGTTCTTTTCTACTTTAATTCCTTCTTTGAGTTTTAATCACGACATTTAAGCAATTAGTTAATGTTATTAGGTTGTGTAAAGGATTAAGTGAACTCAATTATGTAATTTCAATGGTTAAAGTACATAACCACACAATTTTGTTTTGTGATCGGGAAAATCCATAATTAGGATTAAGTGTAAGTTACTTTGTAAACCTTTAATTACAAATTATTCTTTTAATAGAATGGCATCAAAGTTTTAAAATGCCTCCTCATTTTGATTGGTTTCTTGTAATAGAATGATATCAAAGCTTTAAAAATGAAACATTTTAAGTTAGGGGCTCAAAATATAAATAGATTGCTAGAATCTCCAAAGCCTTGATCCCTTCATTTCCCCCAATTTCCTCTTCAAACTCTTTACCAAGAGAATATTCTAATAGACCAATCTCCAAAAGGCCTTCTAAACATTGATCAAAGGCCAATGCCAAATTTTTATTTTTATCTAGAGCTACAATTCTTTGCAACTTTCTAATGGAAAGATTGAAATGTTTAGATAAAGTGTGTCGAGCCTTCCTTAGAGGATTAGAAAGATTTGATCCTTTGTGCCTTGAGAATTTTTCTCTCAACTTGAGGGTTGAATAGAATTTGAAGAGGTGGAAGGAGAAGGGAGCTTAGGTTTAACACCACCCAATGTTGCTATTATTTTCTTGTAGCTTTTTTTTTCCCCTTAGCTCCAAAGCACCCCACTTGCGTTTTCATCTAAGCATAGAAAAGATCATAAAAAAAATTCAATATTCATGAATACTAAGTGAACACATGATTCAAAAGGTAAATTGTAAATTCAGAAGCTATTGCAATCATTGGCTCCAATAGCCATGGAGTGCAAGCTCTCTAGCCTAACTCAACACATTGGATCCTCATCAATTTAGAAAAGCAGGGCAAATTTCCAGTTGAATCAAATTGCATATTAGGATATAAAGTTCCTTGCTATCCACATCAATGCTAAAGACTTGTGGTTCATAGCTTGAAAAAACACTTTTCGATCACTTCTTCGGTTGTACTGATGACTCCCTCACACTACACCTCTTTCCCCAAATTTGCACAATTGCACTCTTCGACCACCTTGCCTCAAGAAGTTTAAATGTTTTGAAAATTTGGAATTCTTGAAATGGATATGGTATTTGCAAAAATATTTGAACTGTTAATAGCTATTTTTTTTCTTTAATGGGAAGTTTAAAAACCACAATCCCAAGACATTAAAGAGAAATGCAATGCTGCCATAAAAATTATATTTGGGTGAGGTATTGTAGGAACACCAACCAACAAAGATCTTAACTTCTTCATATTGAGTTGGAATTAAGTGAATTTTTTTATTTCATATATTTTTCTAAAAGGGATGTCATGGTGGTGCCATCTTTATTGACCTTTGGTTTTACCATGTTGAAGAAGGTAGTGTGGTGTAGCAATAACGACACCTTTTAGAGATCATAATTTCCTCATATAGACTCCACATTGGGTGTCACTTTTTAGTGTCATGTTTTACTATTTATTGAAGAGAGATATAAAAATAAACTTAAATTATTTGTATAAGGTATTGCATGGGAAACAACTTCTAGAAGTTGTTTTGGTATTGTGGATGCATATGGAGATAATTCTGAGTTGGCACTAAGGTGACACCTCTATATCACTCATGCAACACCATATGGGTCACAAAGTGTAAAGCACACTAATAGTTATTAGAAACCTCTAAAAATGATTTTTTAAATTAAATTTGGTGGAGCCACTAAAGTTAATCCAGGCCTAGTCGGGGCTAGTATAATGGTCTTCTCTCCTTCTAGTTCATTCATACATAGAGGCTTTCTTTTCATGGGGTTGAAGTCAAATAATGAAGCTGAAGCCTTGGCATTGCTTGAAGGTCTCAAGATGGCTAGATTCTTGGGGTCCAGCTTATTAGATGTTGAAGGGGATTACCAAGTGATTATTCAAGGGTG
>VDFB02054334.1:0-17210 GCA_007258455.2 Sequoia sempervirens | reverse complement strand
TTTCTTTTTGTTTACGACAAGGGTATCCCCACAACCCAGACCGGCGCCCAAAGGGGCGAGCTGAGGTGAGACTAGTCCCCTGTGAGTCGACACTACAACCCACAAATAGACCCACCTATTAACCTAAGAGCAAAGTCGAACACCAAATATTAAGTTATTCGAAGATCTAACTAAATTAGATTCAACCTTTAAACGACTTTGACCGACTAAATCCCCCAATTAAATAACCTTAAAACTTTATTAAACTATCATGACTCTACAGTGTTACCTAGAGTGCAATGCAAATTGCTAGGGGACCCCATTGAGAAACAAAGCAAAAGTAGCGTTCACACCCTATGGAAGAGGGGGTGATGCAAAGGTCAAGGTTTCACCATCATAAATTTCAAAGCATAAGGAAAAATTCGCCCAAATATTGATTCTCCTCAAAAAACTAGGTGGTGTATTGTGGGTAACGTTGAGTTGTAAGCAAGAAAGGATTAATAATTAATAAAAATAAAAATAATAATGTGTGCGGGTCATTATTATTGAGGTTGGTAGGGCTTACCCGCATATGTTAGAGGGGAGTTGCACGGATTTGACGATTTCTTTTGAGTGGAAGATTAAGTTTGATATTCAAGATTCATATCTTTTCTAGATTTCATGGGATTGACTAACCATAAACTTAACATGAATATATACTCATCTTCAATAATATATTTGACCAGATCTTTGGAAATCTCGGAATATGTTGCCCTCTTCCACCTGCTCAAGATATGCTCGATCTCATTTTCATACAATGCATCCATTTTACATTTTATATTTTATATTTTATATTAAATTAGTTGACTAGAAAGAATATGCAAAGCTTGTGAAAAGGTGGTAACTTGGGCTTTTGGGCAAAAAGTATATTCACACTTTTCGACATTTCCTTTTCCTTCACTTAAACTTATTTTTTCTAATTGATTAAGGTTAGTTATAAAAGTTACAATACCTCTTGTGAGATTGAGATTGATTTTTTAATTGATTAAGGTTAGTTATAAAAGTTACAATGTCTAGATTGAGATTGATTGACAAGTGCTTGTTAGATTTAATGCTATTCTATTTACCATCTGATGTATAGTTTGGTGGATGTTGTAAATGGAAAGTGAATAAAGATAGGGTGACACTTTTCATTATGGTTTTTGTGAAAGTAAATGTATTTGTTTTAAGTTTAAAATTTAATAGAATAATCGGAACCATTCACATCAATAAAGAGACTTTATATGTAATAATCAAAGTGTTTTCAAATATTAAAAAAGTTGTAAAAGTTGAAAGCGTTCTTTAGTTATTGATAAAGTTGAAACATGTAGAAAGAGTTTACTTGAGATTAAGTCTTGTTGAATAAATAGACCTCATACCATAAAGGAATGAAGTGTGGATCATGTCATGATTTGATGTTGTGAAGACCCCTCAATGTTAATGTTAAATCAAAGAAATTTGATTGTTCATACACCAAAATGACTTTGGTAGTGTTGAGGCCCGCAATCCCTAATAATTAGCCAATAGGCTTCCCTTATGGACTTGCATGTCCAAAATTGATCATAAACTACACTGAAAACAAGATTCACTCACCATTAAACCACTATTGAGTTGTTAGAAAACAAGTTTCAGTTGTTGGTAAATCAATTGCCATTTAATAGTAAAATCTTCCAAACTATCATGTGAAATCCTCAAAAAACCAAAATCAAATAATACCCAATTTCTATAAAGGAAAAATCTAGATTTATCTTTCTCCAAAATATCATGTGAAATCTTCAAAAAATCAAAATCAAATAATACCCAATTTCTTAAAGGAAAAATATAGATTTATTTAAGTGAAAAAGGTCTATCATTGTAATCCTTGAACCTCTTTTAAGTGTAAGTACTAATATTAAATTGAACAAATCTAATTATTGATAAATGTGACAATAAATAACTTATTAAACTAAAAATAAATTATTTACTAGCTTCCAAAAATACATTGTAAACTGTACAAAACTCTCTTATCAAAAAGAGTTATAAAATTGAAATGTTTTAACAAAACATTGGGCCAAATAGTTTAAGTTAATAAAAAATCATCTAAGTTAAAACAATAATTCCCTTTCCCTACATTCCATGGACACAACATGCCCATTAATAGATCACACCCAAACGAATTGATTCCATGATTTAATTTCATTAAAAGAGTAAAATTTAAAAAATATAATATAATTATTTAATTGGGCATTTGAAATGGGGGCCATTCCCTCTTAGGAATAGTATTTTCTCCCGACAATGTGAACTAATTCACTAGGTATGCCATTTCTAATGTAACCTTTGTTTTCCACGATCTAATTAATTAAATATTTGATTAAAATAATACAGTAGAATCTGACCTTAAAAGTTTAGATCATATATAATATTTGATTAAAATAATATAATAGAATCTGCCCTTAAAAGGTTAGATCATATATTGTCAGTGCCACTTCTCCTCCAGGTTGGCACGAGAGGAAGATGATAGTTTAATCCATTAAATGTTTTCCCCCAACCAATAAGAAGTAACTTTTAAATACTTATATTTAAATTGGATGCCCATTAAATACGGATGGATTTTTAAAGGTTCTTGTCATGTGAAACTAAGATTTCATTTTGATCCTAACTGCTAGTGAGACTAAGGTTGGCACAATTGCTTTTAGAGTATATTTATACATGCATGTGAAAATTATATATTATTTTGATTATAGTGTTTTAAATGTAATAATAAATGTATGAGTGATATATTTTTATGTGATTTTGGTTTATGATATTATAATATTTCAATATTGTTGTTACTTATTTTAAGACATTGATTTCAGTTCTTTAATTTATTTTTATTACTTTGGGTGGTGTGGACTTGACCTAAGTTGCTTTCACACATGTAGATTAGAATCTTGAACTTTTAAAATTCAAAAGTTTCAAATTTAGATCTTGCTAATCATTTCATTGGTTGTTTTTTTTATATATGTATTGAACAAAACAATTTACAAAGAAAGGGAGCTACCAATCATTTCATTAGTTGTTGTGAGTCTAATAAAACATATCTATATTAATTTGAGCATTATGTTATTGTATTTTAAAGACATTCACTCATTTATTTTAAATCATTTTAGAGATCACCTAGGAATTATGTAAGGACTTGTTTTTAAGAACTATATTATTATATTGGCGCATACCATCCTAGGTTCATTGCACATTGTTTGTTGTCTTCCACCTTTCACTTAGAGTTGTAAATTCAATCCAACTAGGGATCTGACTAGGAGAACATGAATTACAAATTTTAAAAAAATCTGAAGGTGTTTCTAATCACTACCAATTCTTAGATTCAAACACTAGAAGATCGAGTTAGGTGAAATCTAGTTGTCCATGTTGCACCTTGCTTGTTTAGATTTGAGAATCACAAGAAGAGGTCAAGTATGTATGCACATAGGTGAACTAGAGAAAAACATAGTTAGTTTGCAATATATGAGATATTCGTTTAAGAAATCCTTATAATTTCAACACCCTAGTTAATCAATTCTAGACATCTTTAGCTTCAATTTCTTGGCTTTGAAATGTAGCTAAGTATTTTATGTGAATTTATTTCAATTCTACATTAACTATGACATTTATTTCAATTGTCAAACCCATTTTATAAACCTAAGCCTTTATTTATTGACTAATTATTAAACATAGGTAGACCATAATGAATGCTTACATTTTTAGTGAACCCACACTCCCACATGACCTAGGGATTCGGTCTTAAGGTTTATCCTTCTTTCTTAGGATGTTCATATCTAATTTTCTAAGTATGTATATTTATATCACATTTGATTATGGTTTGGATTTACTCTCACCTATGTTTCACTGCTTTATCTTGATTTGGGTTTAGGACTTTAGTATTATTTGTCTTTCCCATTCACCCTCCCTTATGCACTTTTATTGTTGGATCTTTATTGTGTATATTTTTCACCTTCCTTACCAATCTCACTTCCTATGTCACCATGTTTTATGATGATGCATCATTTTTGACATGCGATGGTGACTTGCCTACTACTTTAGCCCCATACTCATTTGATAAATATAGGGATCTTGATTAATGTGAAGTTGTACTTAGTGAGCACATGCCTTCTCCATCTCATGATATTTTTTTATTTCATAGGTCTATGTATTCTCATTCATGCACTTCTCTAGTTTCATCTTTCCTTGAGGGTCATAGAGATGTCAAAACATGAGGTTGCTATTCATTGTTCCCTGTCTTTCCCTCTTGGTCTATTGATAAAAAGATGAACCTAACTAATAAATATGGTAAGAAACTAGTTATATAATCTATGTTAGAAGATGAGAATATAGCAAGCATAGTGTCATGTATTATCTAAATATATTTTACTTGAGATGAAACTACATTCACTCCCTAGGAAACTACACTTTGGTTTACAAAAGGAACTAGTTTAAAATAATTTTAAACTAATTTGAGGTACTAAGAAAAATATAAGTACTACATAAATAAATATCCAAAGAAGATAAAGATTAGAATGCATTCCTAGTTTGATGTTCACTGACTTGGATACCAAACCAAGGATCGACAAAAAGAACATACATAAGTATAGCCATTATTTTGATAGAAAACTATATTTGAGATGCTATCGTGAACTCAATAGAGACTAAAAAAATGTGGCCACATCACTTATAGGTTTGGGTATGAAATATTTTATATAATTAAAATTTCTATATAATATAACCAATGCAATAGAAATATAGCAAATAAATAATTGAAATAAACAACTTGGACAAAGAAACATTAAGAAATACAAAATTGAAGCATGTATCACTTAGATCTAGAAGCGTAATCAATAATAACCTATATCTATAATAGGGGAAATAAATAATAAGTGATTAAGCATATCTCTTGAGCTAGGTAATTTTGTTGTTCATTACATTTCATTCCACTTACATCAAATATCAAGTCTTAATCACTTGGCATTGGCACAGTCACATCAACATCACTTGCATTGTTACATGTTATCTTCCAACTCTTTCTAAAACCATTAAATCAAATATAAGGGATTTTCATGTAAGGATAATATATTTACTTAGCAATTTCCCAAAGGTGGTTGTCAACACCTCTGATATTTTGTTATAGGTTCAAACATCAAAGGTGAACCTATATGTGCAAGTATAGAAGGTTTGTAGGCCATTGGTTTGTTTCCACATGTCAAAGATAATTTTTTGTCAATCAAGTTTACATATGTGCTATAGAAATCATTTTCACACACATAAAATTGACCTAGCTTTAATGAATCCTCATCATCTTTGTTAGCTCATCTCAAATTAAAAATTAGAATTCAAGTAGAAACCTTTTGTCACAAAAAAAAATTGTCTCCTCATCATTAACATCAAGGTATTCATTTATCATTCATTATTTCATTCTATTTTCATATCTAATTAGACACATCTTTTCAATTATAACTTTTTAATTTAGGATGAATTATTTATCCATCCTTATTTATATTTATTTACCCTAGATATTTATGTAGTCATCATTTTATCCTTTTTAGAATTCAAAACGTTAAATTAATATGGTACATTTGACTTTATCATTAAGCAATTAACCCTAAAACTCTTCCTTACAATGGTATTTAATTCCCTCTCCCCTTATTTTCCTTATATTGTGTGATGATCACCTGCTTTGCATATATTAAGGTTGAGTGTTTGATTGATTGATAGGTATTTATTGAGGGGATCTCAATAAATGACCCTTACTAGTGGAGTACTTCCCATTAATCTTTATCATTAAAAGGAAAGAAGGAAATAATTTATATCAATATCAATCAGTGGTAAAAATATATTGACAAGACTCATAATTACAGTAAGTTATCATATATCAATATGAAAAAATAGAGATAAAAATATATGGTACTAAAATTGTCATTATTATTAAAAATACTTAAAATATAAATAATTTTACAAAGAAAAGATCCCATCAAAGAAAGAAGTGTTCATAAAGGTCCATTCTATAAAATAACATTGTTATTGGATATCACCATTATCACTTGTCTAAAACAACACTTGAAATAAAGGAAACATGCTAGCATCACTCACCTTAAAATATAAGATTTAATGATGTCCATAAGAGAGTTGCTTAGGCTAAATAGGTTGATTTAGATAGTTTTTGGTGGAAGCGAGAATCCTTCCCTTAAATACCTCTTACAATTGAAGGATGGAATCAATTGAAGTTAAGGAAACTTATAATACAACATTTCTTCTAATACTCCACATGTGCATCATATGAACCAAATTCCATAGATGTTGAACAAATGTAGAAGCATGATGGATTTATAATCTCCTATTTTCTTGCACATAAATTTAAAGAATTCACATTGCAAATTTATGCTTAATATATTATAGAATTATAGCATCCAACAAAATCTTATCACCCCAATGTTTGATTTAAATATTAAAATAAAAATTTGATTGAATTTTCTCAATCGAAGAACATTCATGTGATACCCCTATATTTGAAGTTATAGTGTTAGAACACAAAGGGACAGTTGACTCTAATTATGGTTCCATAGAAAGTGGGTAGTGAAACTCATCCTCTTGTATACTTAGTAATATCTCCTCATATCTCATAATTGTCAAGACATATAAACTTGAACCATTTATTAATTTCTACCTTTTACAAGGAATAATGTTGGCATATCATGTCTCCATGAGGGATATGAAATTCTAACTACATAAATAACTATTGAAAATGCACAACAAACTTCACAAGAGGGAATTGAGAACCATAAACTAATAGTATTGCAATACTAGAATTAAATAATAACATGATAAACAATCTAAATAAATTTTCAATATAAAAAATATACTAGAAAATTATTTAAAAAATATTAATATTATTTATAAAAGATTATGTATGTTTAATTTATGAAACTCATCTTTTAAAAAAACCACCTAAATAAAAAAAATTATTAACTCAAATGTTAATAAATTAAAAATATATAATTAAATCATAAAAATAAAACGTCAATTGAAAATTCCCTCCCACCTAAAAGTAAATAACTTAAAATCTATAAATAAATAAAATACTAACTATTTTTAAAACTCCCAACCTCTCTTATAATATATACCTTTTCTAACCTAAAAAGACCCCTATATGACATAAGCTCCCTCTTCTATTCTTCATTCTAATCACTTTTCCCATTGAAATATAAGAGACGCAGTTGCGTCACGTTCCTACCGATTGGTAATTTGGGTTGAAAATTTGATGAGAATAAAATCCAAAACTTTGTCTTAAAATTTGTTGAAAAGGGCTTGATTTATTGTCATATGGATATTAAAAGGGCTTGATTTATTGTCATGTAATTAATAATAAGCTTTAAATTTTTTGTAATTTGTAAAATTAAAACTCTATTTTTATCACTGACTATTCACAGCACCAACCAGTAGGAAAAAAGATAAAAGCATATTGTATTTATTGAAAACCTAACAATTTAATATAGACTATATAGATTCAGTGGTCAACATTTAAATTCCATTTTTCATTGGTGAGGTTGTCACTGTCAAGACAAAAAAATTGAATTGAATGAATGCATAAGTTATCCCTGTCGGCAGGAACTAATAAGATAAAGTTTACTTTATTATATATAGGTATTTTTTAAGAATGAAAGTGTAGGGAAATAGATGGTACTTTATATTAATTTAAGTTTAGATAAATAATAAATGATGGGTAGATTTATATTAATATGTGTTGAGATTAAGGAAAGTAAATGTAAATGAGAGGGTTTAAAATAGTTTGATTTTATGTAGTTAATGATAGATATTATAATTTGTAATATGTTAGATGATTGTGAGTTGGATTGTGATATGAAATTTCTAATATTTTAATTATCACATATTTGTTTTACGGTTATATTATTTATGAATAAGGTTGTTCCTTCACATTAATCTTAGAATATTTTGCCATTGCATAAAGTTGTCCTTGTCGTTGTTCTTTGTTACCCTACTCCCTACTCTCTATATATATATGCTATGGATTTACCTATGTTTGAAACAAGCAATGAAGAAAGTGCCTTGGAAGAACTATTGTGTTGAGAGGGAATACTTAGAGCTTCCTTGACGACAGGTCAACTTGTTTGCTAGTGTATAGTAAATTAACACACATCAAACACATTTATAAACTTGTCTAAGATGATATGTTGTAGAATTTATTGATATTGTTGATTCAAGCTCTATGATTCTTTAATGGCCTTTCAATTTGAGATTTTCAATTACCACTAATGACCTGGGATTATCCTTAATTACAAGATCCTAGATTCTCATTTTGAAATATTTTGACACATAGGTTAAATAGAAACAATCAAATTTTGAAATTATTAGCATTAAGAGTAAAAAATGGAATTTCAACTAGTGGTGTAAGACTTCAATGCAAATCTATCCATGGACCAAAACTAGAACCACAATCTATTATAAGATAGAGGAAATGTTTCAATAAGTGTTGGTCAAAAAAATTGGGAGGAATGGATGATTGATTGATAGGTTCAATGCAACGGTCAATTTATGTGTAAAACAAGCCAAATTAAATATTACATTATAGTTATGTCAATAAAAAAAATTACTATAAAACTAAGCTAAAATAAGACATACACTTTAATACCTTCCTTAGTCTTCCTTGACTTGGACAACAAGCTCTCCACTTGGACTCTATGTAACTTCTTCCATAATCAGAGTTAGTTATCCTCTCAACACTTCTCAATCTTCCCCCTTAAATACATTTATATTAAGTTTATCGCGTGCTTCCCCTCACCACTTGCCTTAATATCAAATGGCAATGTAATTTAGTTTGAAGTTTTGGGCTAATCTTCGTTTGAAGATTTGAAAGTCTAAGGTTGATGACAATGCTTAATTGTTGGCTTGGAGATTGTTTCATTTCAATCTTCCATATGTTGATAGAATAAGATTCCTTCGCACTTGGCCTTTTATATTTTCATATTGAAATCTTCCTTGGCATGTGAAGCAAAATGCTAGTTTTTTCTTATTTGCATTAAAATATGATATTTAGATGTATCACAATTAGTTTTGGATTCCCTCTTAGTTGGAAGGAGGTTTTTGTTTAGAATTGGAACAAAAATGTATGTTATATCTGAGCTATTAGACAAGTTATTGTTAAACATTTATGGATATAAATATACAAATTAGATTTTATTAATGCATTTCAAACAACCATTCCAATGTTTTACACTTGCACCCTCTTCTAGATTGCTTCTTTATCTTCTCTTATGTAGAATACATTAAGGGTCAACAAGAAAGTGACAAAACAATAGGAACAAATACAAGAACATATTGCTAAATTAAACATCAACAAATAGTTGGATGCTATCACAAAAGGCACCTCTACCATGAAGGAATCTATGTATGATTTACACAATCAAGACAATACAATAGAAAATTCCACTATATCAAGACAATTCATTCTACTATATAAGATATGACTCCTCAATTGAATACAGATTGCCCCTTCATATTATAGAAGATCAAGTACCCTTTATTCTCTCATAATATTGTACATACTTTTATTAATATATTGATTTTTATTTTTCCAAAATTTTAAAACTCAACTATAATCTTACAAAATATTTTGAGCTGATTGTACTATATAAGATATGACTCCTCAATTGAATATAAATTGCCCCTTCATATTATGGAAGATAAAGTACCCTTTATTCTCTCGTAATATTATACAACCTTTTATTAATATATTGATTTTTTATTTTTCCAAAATTTTAAAACTCAACTATAATCTTTCAAATGAACTGATTGTACAACATAATTATCCATATTTATATTCTCTTCTAACTCCATTCAATATAAAAACAATATGTAGGGTACTTTGCTTAATTAATTCTATATATAAATTTAGCCCCTAGAGCATAAGTAAACTTTCCTAAATCTAAATTGAAAATCAATATTTTATAGTGACTTATTTAATAAAATGTCCATGATCCTTCTGATCCTAATCCTTAGGTGCTATTGGGGGGCACTATGTCTATTCCATCTCATGGAGGGTTGTTGAATATTTGATAAGTATTAGGCTACCAACAAAAACAATGTGGTCCCATGAATTGTGGGGTTTTGTCCCCACTAAACAACCATAACATTCTAGAGAAACCATCATGAATAGTAGGGTCCCCTCTTTATGGGACAAGTTTACTTATATTCTCAAGAGGGCCATGGGACCTCCAAATTTTCATCCATCCCATCTTATCTTAAAGCAACGGTGAGACAATGAGTGCCCACCAACTCTAACATAACGCCACAAAGATGTGATCAACGGAACGGAACGGAAGCATTACAGAATAATAATAATAATAATAATATCTTTAGGGCACGGGCTGTCTAGGATTGTTAGGAAAGGAAGGGTCTTTCGATTTTATCCACATTAACAACTTTGTGGTGTGGTTTTCATTTTATGAAGTGACGTGGGTTATTTAAAAATAAATAAATAAAACAATTTGTATTAGGGAATTTTGTGTATTTATATTAATTTTTATTTTTATTTTTAATTTTGGAGGATTGTTTAATGTAATTATTTTGTGTAATTTCATGTGAAGTTGGTTTCAGTTCAATTTTTCATTTATTTTTATTTATATACATTGTTATTTATATGATCTCATTCCATCCATTTTTGTATTTTGTTTGTACATTTTGTATTTATTGTATTTCATATGTGATATAATTTTGGAATCTAAAAATAATAGAACTAAATGTATTCATTGATTTGATGTCTGAAAGATAGATGTTTATTGTTTTTATCATAACTGTTCAATTGTAAATTATAATTGTAATTTCTTACATGTGCTAGAAGTAGAATTATGAATTTTGAATTGGGTTTCTATTAGAATTTGGTGGATCAATTTTGCATTGCACGGAATTAGAAATCAATTTTACACCCATGGATTGTCACCAAAAATAAATAAAAAATTAAATTCAAGTTTTGGCCAACTCTTGTCCATTCTTTTCTCACCTAGAATTGATTAAACACATGTTTGTAATATTTATTATTGTGTCCTTGTATTTCAAGGCATTCAATTGCATTCATTTGATAATCAAGTAATCATTTAAATATTATTCACATTTATGAAAGGAGCATGCTATGAACACTTCAACTAGAGCATCTAAAAAGAATCTAATTCTACATGAATTACCCTAAAGTATCTGAATGTTTGAAGTTTGTTGACTCAATTTTTTCCATAAAACAAACTCTTTTGATTTAACAATCTCCCCTAGGTGTTTATAAACACCACTAGTCTTTAACACTCAAAGAAGCTAGGCAAATCAAGTGAACAAAAAGATAGAATCATTCAACCAACAAGATCAGATTTGTAAGTTACAAGATAAATCCATGAATGCATAAGTGATCTACAAGTACAAATTCAACATATACTAAAGATAAAATCTATGACAATTTTGAGATATTTTCCAAACAAATTCAAATCATTTTAGTGCAGAGACATAATTTTTAATGACATCTCAAAGTCATCTTCTATCTTCATTTCTATAGCTAAGTGTCTTAACTATAATTTGCATTTACTTTTCTAATTTAAAAGTTATTATTTCAATATTTTGATATCTATACCCCTAGCTCTATGTAATGTCCCCTTCTCATCAGTGATATGTTCTGACACTCATCAGCCTATTCCGGAAGCCTGTAGGCTCATTTGAGGTAAAATTAGGGTTTCCAAGTTCAGAGGTTCTATGGCTATTCAGGGAGTTTACTAGTTATAGTAAATTCTATTTTTGGCAGTATGCAGTTATCAGTCTTCAAGGTCTTCATTTTCAGTTGGAGCATTTAATGTAATTCAAGTCTGGCTTCTAAAGGTTTTATTTTGGTGAATAAAGGCATTAATGTTATAATTTGCAGTTGACCCCTTGGCCTAGGAAAATAACTTTAAGTTGTTCTTGAAAGGTGGTCATGAAGGGGGACGTCCTCATGAAGGATAAATTAAATATTTTAAGTCTTTTAATGCCTTGGGAAAAGTGGACGCCTTTTCTTGAAGATATTCTTTTAAAAAAATTAAGTCTATTTGTGCCTTGATAAAGTGGACGCCATTTTGAGAAGTTAGAAGGTTTTTTGGAAATTTGAAAAGTCATTGGTATCTATTGGTGTACCTTCTTGGGATTTGATGAGTCTTCTAATCTTTTATGAAATGGAAGCTTTGCTCAAGCTTTTACTATCCATTATGCTTATCATATTGTTATACTGTCGGAATGACTTCATGAATTTAGCTTCGAGGAATGCTTACCTCTTAGCATTTATCCAATTTTGTGTTTGAAAGATAACACCTAGTTGGTTTTGGGACTACTTCTCATCTAGACTAGCAGATTGAGTTCGAATGTTGAAGAATTTTGGAGTTTTGTCAATTTTGAAGTTGTTGATGCACCTACAGCTGAAAGTGTATTTTGTTAGCAGCTCTTGAAATAAATTTTATTCTATTATGGGTATCTTTGCTAAGCAATTGTAGACCTATGGCGACCCTTCTTGCAAAGTGGCAGAATTTAATTTGAAGTTTATGATTTTTACTTGGAAATTCGCCCTTGCTCAAGGTCGTACCATTCTGGACATTGGGAATTGTGTAAAGGAAATTAAATGCTGAGTTTTTGTTGTTGTTTCTTCATCTGAACTTGGGCGCCTATCCTCCAGTAGCACATTGGTTTTCGTTTCACGTAAATCGGAGGTAATTTGATGAAGTTATGAATATTTTATTGATTTCACAGTTTGCTGATCAAAAATTTCAAAACTCAGATTTTACATCAGATTGTAATAGTTTTATGTTTTGGCCTATTACTTCAGTTTTGGAGTGTTAAATCATTTTTATAATTCATTCTCCTCTTCTTAGCTTTATTCTCTATCATTGTAATTAGTAATCTACAGAGTTATTGGTTGTAAGGTTGAGATTTAGTAGTACTAATCCAACCATTTTAGTTTCTGCAATTACTTGTTGAATTCCATATTAAATTACCCCTAGATGGTTTACCGCCAGTGTGGAGAATGAACATTGTAGCTCTCACTGTACCCACTTTCCATTGGTGAATTCCCACTCTCAAGTGGATGCCCGCCGCAGCGGATGAATTAGATAGTTGTATTTTCCATGGCTGGTTATCTACCTATTGTTTCAGTTTTTAATTAATAACTTTGTCATATGTTAGCACCTCGCCCTCAGTGGGATCTTGAGTGCACATTCTTGATGTTGAGTTTGTTCCATTTCAAGTATTGTTCTTTAGTTTCTCCACCATATGACAACACCTATCCTTCCTTGGGATTGAGTGTGCATTCTTGGCGTTGAGTTCTTTCAAGCTTGGATTTCAGTTTTTTGATGCTAACACTAATTCAATTGGCGAAGTGTTGATTGTGTGTGAAAATCTATTGAAAAATTTGGTTAGCATATTTCACTCTATTATCTAAATTAGCTTGTGTGATTATTACTTACTTTAAGTAATTAATCTAAATAACACATTTAGGGAAAGGTTATTTTCCTTTACAAATATGTCAATTTTTTTCTTCAAAATAAGATAAAAGTTAGAGAAGTTTTTAATTTATCATTATTTTTTTAGTAATGTTACTTATGAATAGTGGTGGGGTTAATATCAAGTAAGAGGGAATATAGAGAGGTTACATATGCATACACACAATATTTGTATTGTTATTTTGAACTCACTTTGACTTATTTTCTTCATATGCAATGACTAGTGTACAAGTGACATGTATCTATGTGTAATGGTTGGCAATGAATAAAAGCCTTGACTAAGCTTGATTCCACATATCTCAATAATCTAGATATGATCTATAGATTTCTTCATTCCTTGTCCTAGGTCAAATCCATTTTTATAGTTTTGAATCTTGATTTTTTCACATGTTTAATAATTGTTGTTTATACCTATTTCAAATTTTTGGCACGCAGAACTCATGGAAGTTTTTTCTCACAAGTACCAAGATAGAATAATCATTACATGGAGCATGAGTAAAATATCCTTCCATTCTATATCCTTTTAATGGATACTTTCTATTTAGTAACATGTTGATTGCTTGTTTGGTTTGATTGTATGATTCATAACAACTCTCATATAAATTGATTAGGGGAAAATGTAAGGATGAAAAATAACATAGACTCCCCCCTTGATTTTGGACTCACTTTGACCCATTTATACCATATGCAATGACTAGTGTACATTTGGCATGTTTCTACATAGAAGTTAACAATCAACTAGAACCTTGACAAATATTAGATCCATAGATTTTATTGATATATATCTAATTTATGCATATTCTATATCCCCTTTCCTAGGTCAAATCTATGGGTACAAATTCAAACTTAGTTCAAATCTACAACTAAAAATTTGAGCCACAAAATTTTAAGTTAAAATTTAACCATGGGCCTTGTTGAGATGATGGATTGCACAGCCCCTGAAGCTCCGGAATCTTCAATGAGGACTTTAGCCATGAAAGATAATCAACCACAAAAGAAGTGTTGCAACAATGGAATGCTTGATTAAAGATTCTATATTGATATGATATGATATCTAATTGATATCTTGATATCGATATATGATATATTGATGTGATATATTACAAATGTACAAGATGCCTTGAATATATAGGCATGAGCTAAACCCTAAATGCATGAGATGTTGTCATGTGTCAAGATCAAACAACATGTGACAACATGTGAACCCTAATGGTGATGATCATTAAATGAGGAGATAAGTTCTAGAAGGACAACTCATCTTCTAGAAGGAATCTTATCCCACCAAACTAGGAAGGGAATATTATTTATTAAAATGATTTATCTAATAATGCAACCTAGGACTTAATGATTAAATGCAAGACCTAAGTTAACTTATGCTAGTGTAATAATTTAATTACAACACCTAAGTTAACTCTCTTCCAAAAAGTAGTCATTTTTTATTGAATAGAGCTAAATTACAAGGAAAAGAATAAGCAGTCTAGAAAAGGGATTTCATAGGAAGAAGAAATAGCAAAACAAAACCACAAGACAAAGCTATGAAATTAACATATAATCATCCTACAATAGAGTAGCAATAGTAGTCCCATCCTTGAATAACTCAAGTGACCCCAATTAACATTAACTAATAGGTAGCACCAACCACAAAAAAAACAAAACAATAGCTACAACATAAATTATACATGAAGCTATGAAATTAACATATAATCATCCTACAACAGAGTAGCAATAGTAGTCCCATCCTTGAATAACTCAAGTGACCCCAATTAACATTAACTAATAGGTAGCACTAACCACACAAAAAAAAAAAAACAATAGCTACAACATAAATTACACATGAAATTTAAACAAACTTTGTAGTTGTCTAGAACGTCGGGCATCCCCTTCATGAAGTTAAAAAAAATTATATTTGACTTCTTCTAAAAGCATTTTGTATTTGGTATCCTCTTTCAGCTGAAAAAACAAGGAGACAAGTTGTAATATTATGTCAAAGTCAAATTGTAGCATTACTTCCAAGTAGTCATTACTAAATAAATTGAGCATAAAATGTTCAATGTGCACATTTGGTGTTGTATAAAAAGACAAACCCTATTTAATTTTATGATCATCAAGATCCATCAAATCCAATCCAAATCCATCATCTCCTAGTTGACAATCATATTATCACTTAGACAATCAACTAACATCAACATGTGTGGTAATAGGGATAGATTAGATATTTTGTACATATGCTTGAATTTTCTTTTAACTTTCTCAAATCATTAAATAATTCACAGGGGTTCAAGTTTAAGGAAAAAATATTATAACAAAAAACTCCAAAGGTATCTTTAGATACCACCATGTTCAAATATCAAAGGCAAGTAGGTTTCTAAGGATTGGAAATATATAGGTAAAATTTATTGTAGTAAATTAAATATATGAATTTAAGATTGAAGTCACAAGTTCAAGGATCAATTTTATAGCTACAATATTGAACTAGAGAAAAGTCTAAATTATTTATTAGTCAATTAGAGTATTCCAATATTAAATATTATAATATATCACTAGATTGTATCCATGAGAACAATTTATAATAGATTGTCTTCAAGTCATAAATGAAGTTAAACTTACTTGTAGCTTCTTTGTTAAATTTTGAAACATATGTTTGTGTAGTGTTACTTGTTAGGACTAGGAGACTAAGTGTTGTTATACACCTTACAATTTATAGTTCTAGTTTAATTTTATTTAATATTTTGTAATATAATTACAACAATGTGTCCACATGGGAAAGGGAATATCACTTGGTTGGGATCTTGAGATTTTATAGTTGGCACACTCTACCATGTGTCATTGATCTTATGATAGATGTAATAAGTCATTGAATATGTGATTATTAAGTGGACTATGAGTAGGAATTTTGACTGAATATTTATAGAATTTGTAAGAGATGTATCATAAATAATTACAACCACTACATGGAGTGATTTGGAGTTACTTTGAACCCATTAGGTCTTGGGGGTCAAACCATTCAATCAACTTGAGTTATATAATATATGTAAAGGAGTTACACTTAGAGGTAGGAAGCATGGGTTGAATGTGAACTGCCTTGAATAGTATTTGGATCCTGGTTTTTAGTCATTAGTTTTGGAAAAATATTATTGGTAAATCTTGTGTCTTCTTGGCTTATATATACAAGGATTCATGTGGGGATTCTATGAGTCGTGATTTATGTAGGGTTATACAACCGAAATTCCTCTAGGTTTAGAGTAGAGATCTCATGTGAAGTACACAAATTATTATTATATCCCAATATTATCAATTAATACATTTAATTTTATGCTTTTGAGGCTATGTTTTTTCCTTTGTAGTATTTTCCCAAGGTATATCAATGTAACTTTATCTTGTGATTGTTCCTTCTAGTCTTTCTTTTGAGTATTGTTTGCATGTCAAAACTCTATTAAAATCTATTAATATAGAGAAATTTATAATACTCTCCATGTAGGATTAAGTAAGAAATTTCTACATGTTTCCTTTAACTTGGTATCAAATTCTAATAAGTTAGGTAAAACTACAATAAATTCTACTTAAACTAACAAGAGAAGAAATGCTAACTAGGAGTAAACCTAATAATTTTAAAAAGAATAAGCAACATGCAACACAAAAAAAAAATCACACAACATAAAGTATACCTTGGGAAAACATTCCTATTAACAAATA